>JBCNYH010000006.1:9014010-9024463 GCA_039654325.1 Tandanus tandanus | reverse complement strand
GTGTGTGTGTGTGTGTGTGTGTGTGTGTGTGTGTGTGTGTGTGTGTGTGTGTGTGTGTGTGTGTGTGTGTTGTTTTGCTGTTGTATGTGCAGGGTTTTGGCTTTTTGTGTTGTATGTGTTTGATGTATTTATTTATTTTTAATTTTTGATGTTCTGTGAATTTTTGTGTGTGTTTGATAACATTGTGTGTGCTTGGTTTTGATGATGTGTTTGGGTTTTACACTGTGCGTGTATTTGTGTGTGTTTGGTTATTATTCGCCTGTTGGACGTGTGTATGTTTGGTTTTTATTGTGTGTGTGTGAGAGTGTGTGCACGTGTTTGGTTTTTATGTTGTGTTTAGGTTGACATTGTGCATGTGTGTGTTTGTTTTTTTATTCGCCTGTCGGGTGTGCACGTGTGTATTGTTTTTAAAGGGTGTCTGTGCACGTGTTTGTTTTTATGTTGTGTTTGTTAGATTTTTTTTGTGTTTGTGTGTGTGTGGGTTTGATGTGTTTGGTTTTGTGTGTGTGTGTTTGGTCATGTGTTGGGGTTTTGCAGTTGTATTTTTATTTTTTTTTGCTGTTTTTTTAATTTGCTGTCATGTTTTTGGTTTGTTAATTAATTTTTTTTTTAACTTGGAGTCCACTGTATTTCTAAAAAGGCTCACAATATTATTATAAACTAAATTAGCCAAAAAAGACCCCCAAACAAACAAAAAAAAACCTGAGCATAACAAAACTACACAGTATAATGTCTCTGGCATATCATTAAGAGAAAACCCTGCTATATTAAAAAAAAAAAAAAAAAAAAACTTTTTTGTGTCTGTGTGATATCTTTCAGTGAGTATTCCCTTCAGCAGCTTTGCTCTTTGCTTTAAGTTTATTTAAAACAAATCTTTAAAAATAGTTCTGCAGACAGTTGTTCTTGCTGCGCTAATCTGTTCAGCTTCTGACGCATTCTTGCTCCCTTCAGCACCGATTAGCCCAATTCATCTCGATTCACAAAGCTTGTTTTTCTAAAGCAATCAAGATGCTGCATTCACCCTCCGTTGCTTTTTGGATTACGGCTGTGTGAGTAGCAGTCAGGAGAGATACAGCCTTCTGAGGGACTCTCTCACGTGTTGTCTCCTCTCTCATCGCACTCCTCCCTTCTTTTCTTGGCTCCTCCTTGCCTCTCGATATGTTTATTCCTCCGGAGTGCTTTAACACACTTCGGGCTGTCATGCTGGAGTGTCACTTTTCAGATGAAGTGAGGCTCAGGACTCACTTAACCAGAGTGTGAGTGAGTGAGGAGACAAATGAGGTGATGTCAGAGACGATATAAAGGAATAGATCAGAAAGTGGGTGAAAGAGTGCTTACAAATAGGAGGATGGGAAACATTTGAATACTGCGCAGCTAACTCCTCTAAACAAGCAGGCAGAAGAACAGGAGACTCCAAATGTGAAATGAGCATTGGATATTATTTAATATGCAGTTATTGGTAATACTGTGTTTTAAAGAGATTTAGGATTTATTAAATGAATACTTCAGGGTAAATTGTTGATCCGAACTCATAAGATTTTGGAGGTCAAGGTCACTGCGGCCTTACCGCACAGAGGCATTTAACTGCCAGGCGGTAGCTCTAGTTTTTAACTAGAATCTGACTGCTATAAAGGCAATCCTACTTGATATTTGATTGATTTACATTTATGGCATTTGGCAGATGTTCATATCCAGAGCAAGATTTTTTTAAATCTCCTTTAAACAACTGAGCAATTCAGGGTTATTTTTAATTAGTAAGTTTTCTCAAGGGCCCAACAGTGGGAATGGTGGTACTGGGGCTTGAACCCCCAACCATCAGAGCAGCAACCCGTACCCTTACCCACATTGATGTATCATAAGCATGCAAAATGATGTATAGTTAAGTGTTTTTTTTTTCCTTTCTTGAAATTGTTTTATAGATTAGTAGACAGGTTGCTACTAATAAATATGAACATGTACCAATTTTGAAAATATTTTTGCAAGATTATAAGATAATATGACTGGTGGAGCGAACACACACGTTCACTGACCTTTCGCGTGTTATGGGTACTCGGACACATGCATGCTCTGTCTAACTTGAAGACAAAGTTGAACTTGTACTTATCTAATTAGATCCCGGTGTTAGACCTATTGGAAAGTTCCTGTCTATGTAAATGTAATGACTATCGTAATATTACTTTACTTTAGTGCAATTTCCATAAGCTCTCAAGTGTCTAGTAATAATAACATGAACAATATATAGCTCATGGGAAAGGTAATAACTTACAAGGACCGAGCGCATATCCGTGGACTGCGGACAGACAAACACAATTTCCTGCAGAATCAAAAATTGGCGCACAAAGCCACACGAAAGGTAATGCACTATATGTTTGAAAGTACACTCACCGTGCTCTGATGTAGGAGATTAGTGGAAGCAAGAAGTGCATTTTTTTATTTAGCAATATAAACTACCATCTTATCAGAACTCTACTAGAGGAGAACGTGTCAGGAAATGGAAAGAAGCAGTGTGCCCAAGTCGCCTAGAGGAAATGAAGGCCTTTTCCTTATGGATTGGGGTTTTTAGCTTCTCTAAACTCTGAGTGGAGGATCAAGTGTTGTGGAGCCATGAATGTATACAGTGCTTCAGACTGTCAGCATTTGCCAAAGTTCCTGTTTTTATAGTCTGTCCTGATTAATGGTGCAGGGTGCTGGTGGATGTGTCTGGCCTTCTCTTTCCTTTTAAAAGCTCAGGTTAAAGGCACTCAAAATTATAATGCCTGTTTAATACCAAAGAGCAACCCAAGTGGCATTGTAGATTAGGGTTTTTTTTCTTTAGTTATTTATTTTTTTATAAAAGCTCTCCAAATTTGAGCTTTAGAATTTTTGCCTTCAGTTAAGTCGAAAAAGAATTTGTTAAAAAATACAGTAAAATTTACGTTATAATTGCTTCATGTATGTTATATATTACAACAACACTCACCGATCGTTTAATTTTGCAATGAAAAACTCAGACTGCACCAAAAAGTTCAGATTATTATACTGATTTAAGCACTGCCTAAAAGCGGAACTCCTCATGAGATGTTTGTGGGTTGTTTCTTTTTTTATTCTGCTGATGTTTTAAAAGTTTAAGCCATGTTGTCCAGAAAAATCAGTAGACACATTGGCAAAAATATGCTGAAATAATTGTTGTTTGGAGGTTGTTTCTGTTTAATAATTATAAAAAAAATTAAAGGTCTTGAAAATCAAAAACTTTGTTTTAGTATACATTCCTGGATGTCAGCATGTCCTGGATGTCAAGTTCCTTCCCAAGAGTAAACAGCCAATCAGCATGACGATGCATAATGGCCAGGCAGTGTCGTGATATATAATGTCTAGTCAGCGTAGTGATGCATAACAGCCAATCAGTATCAAGCTGCATTACAGCCAATCAGCATCGCAATGCATAATGACCAATAGTTATCACAGTACATAACAGCCAGTCAGCATTGTGATACATAAAAGCCAATCAGCATCCCAGTGCATAACAGCCAATCATCATCCCAGTGCACAACAGCCAATCAGTATCAAGCTGCATAACAGCCAATCAGCATCGCAATGCATAATGACCAATAGGTATCACAGTACATAACAGCCAATCAACACTGTGATACATAAAAGCCAATCATCATCCCAGTGCATAACAGCCAATCAGTATCAAGCTGCATAACAGCCAATCAGCATCGCAATGCATAATGACCAATAGGTATCACAGTACATAACAGCCAATCAGCATTGTGATACATAAAAGCCAATCAGCATCCCAGTGCATAACAGCCAATCAGCATCCCAGTGCATAACAGCCAATCAGCATTCCAATGCACAATGGGCAATCTGTATCGCTATGCATAACAGCAAATCAGTATCGCGACGCTTAACATCCAGTCGGCATCGTGATGCATACGGACACCGAACAGAGGGATGGACGTACACACCTTGCAAAATTAAGCCCATGGTTTCTTAAATATGGTTCTCAGAACACTCATGCTAAAATTGATACTGTGATAAATTGGCACAGTTGTAAGTTTTTTTAATGTAGCATAATGTAGCATTACACTTTTCCTGGCAGTTATTAGCAAACACCGTTGTTACTGTAATTTGAATTCTTTTTTACTGTCATGCGATCCATAATGTGGACATGAACAAAAGTTTGAATCGAATCGTCTACAGTGCCTGTATGACCTCTGCAACAGGTGACTCAAAACCTCTGTTTTGATGAGTGTGTCACTCAAAATGAAGCCTTGAAGGACTATATTCATAATGATTAGTGAAACTTTCCTAAAATATTTACTTGTGCCTCACCCCATTATGGTCCTTTAACAGGCTCCATTCCTCATGTTCCTGTGAAAGCGTACTAAGTGCATCTCTGAAACCCGAAATCCAGTAAATAAGTAACTTGGATTGAACCTGAAGCTGTTACATTATGACTATTATCCAGGTGTAGAGGGTCATTTAGCACATGTCCCTCGTTCTGTCTTTCTTATTCCTGCTTGCTTGTGCAGATTAAGTAAACACTTATATCAGAGTGAGCGATGTGATTGGGTTGTTTGGATAGGACGGTCTTGTCTATTTGAATCTGGGCTCAGGGCCTCACAGACCATAGGCATGTCCAAGCAAAACACACTCTGGCTGCCTCGTCACACTACATTAACACTGCAGCATTACTGTGTGCCAAGAGCGCAGTGCTATAGTGGTCTGGGTGATGGGCGTTGCAGCTGACTCCTGGGTACTCTTTGGATAATGTTTGGTTTTGTTTTGGGAGAGAAAAGAAAAGAGCACTTCCTGGAGGGATTTGACTTTCTAGTGAAGAAAAGGTGAACAAAATACGATAGGATCTTTATTAACATGTTAGTTCTTAGGATTGTTTTCTTTTAGCCTTTTATTTATTTATTTATTTATTTATTTATTTATTTATTTTTTACAATCATTTATGGTCCGATCTGCATCCACAGTCTACGGATGTAATGTATTTAGATGACCTTAAATCCAAGAGATGCTCCAGTGATAATGATTTGCCATGTATAATATATAGTTTTTATGAATGTGTACTATACAAATACAGAGGCAGCGTGGCCTAAAGGTTACAGAAGTGGGTTTGGGACAGAAAGGTTGCTGGTTCGAATCCCAAACCAGCAGGGAAAACGTGTGGTAGCAGGGGGAGGACCTTTCCCCTCCCCTTCCTCCACCCTAATGGCTGAAGTGCCCTTGAGCAAGGCACCTAACCCCCAGCTGCTCTCCAGGTGCTGCAATGTGGCTGCCCACTTCTCCGAGTGTGTGCTTACTGTGTGTGTGTGTTCACTTTGAGTGGGTTAAAATGCAGAGCCAAATTTCCCTTGCAGGATTATTTTATAGTATATCGAAATCAAATCAAAACATTTATTTTGAATATATTCCTGCTGCAGAAAATCGACAGCTATTAACCATTGTGTCCTTCTTCCTTTCTCTCTGTCTTGTGCGTGTTTTAGTGTTGGCCGACAACCTGAAGTCGAACCCAGGCATCAAGTGGCAGTACTTCAGCTCTGAGGAGGGCATCTTCACGGTGTTCCCTGCTCACAAGTTTTACTGCAAAAGCACATATGAGCACAGGAGCAGGTGCAGAAACCCACACACGCGCACACACTCAGACCCTCGCATGACCACACTGACCCAGTGAAAGGCAGAGAGTACATTACCTATCAACAGATCTCAGGGAAAAGCCACATACATTTGGGAAAAAAGCCTCTCTGAAATAAGTTGAAGTGCCAGGAGCCTTATATCGCTCTCGCACAGGCTTCCTTCAGCGTGGAATGCGAAGTCTCAGGCTTTATTTGTTTTGCATTTAGACCACTTAACTGAACGAAACCTAAGACAAATGCTCTCCATATGCTTGAATAATCACTTGGCTCACATCACGTTTTCCCCCTCATAAAAACACTTTCCCCCTCATTTTAGAGGACTTTCCAGAATAATTGTATAGTTTTTCAGCTACATTGCCCAGATTAAGAACTATAAGTTCAGAGAGAGTCAAAAACCACACCGCAGTGTTTTTTTTTTCTCATTTTTTACATCCCAGCATATTATTCATTGAATTATCTGTAAGCATGGTATTCAGTAACTACACTAAGACTGGTAGCAAAGGTCTATGGTTGTGAAAGTGAGAAATGGGAGGTCTGGGACACCCAACAGTTCCTAAGAGTATGTCTGGTTTAAGAGGAATTCCACAGATGAGCATGATGTCAGTACAGGTTTTAAATATTCATCAGTCTGATGATGCAGAGAAAAAAAATAAATACCACTTAATAACCAGTTGTGAGGTCAGTACAGTGAAATTCCAGACGGAGGCTTTGATGTATTGACTGAGTGATAGAAATGCATCAAGGCTGAGGTCTGAAATTTCCCTCTACTCACCGACCTCACGATTTCAATACGTTATTCATTATATAGCACTTTTGTAACAACCACCCCTTCTTAATAAGGCAAAATCGGGAAAAAAGGGAAGCGAAAGTTGATGCCTACATTTTGGGTGGGTGTGCAGTTTTCATTTGAAATAAGGCTGAACTCACCGAACCGAAATGAAGCTTGCATCAACGACACAACTCTGTTTCTTCTGGGTACTCCGGTTTCCTCCCACAGTCCAAAGTCATGCACTTTAGGCTAATTGGCTATTCCAAATTGCCCCTAGGTGTGAATGATGGTGTGAATGATTGTGTGTGTTGGCTCTGAGATGGCCTGGTGAGCTGTTCGGGGTCTACCCCGCCTTCGCCCAGTGTCTGCTGAGATAGGTACCAGCCTCCCTGCGCCACTCATAGGAGGAAGCGGTTTGGCAAGTGATGAAATAATGATGAGTAAAGTTAGTAGCGTTACTAATTTTGAATGAGGAGCAGAAACAAAAAAGACTTTATTTGAAGTTTGTATTTTGGTCAAGTGCTGGCAGGCCAAAAAAAAAAGTTAGCGACTGGTCCGTACTGGGAAATTCTAGAATGCTCAACAGCCAATCAATAATAATGGGTATAACAGCATGGGAGCATAGTAGAGCAGTGAGTAGAGTTTTCGCACTTGTAGCTTCAGGGTCTCGGGTTCAACCCTGAGCTTAGGTTACTCTCCCTGCCGAGTTTCGCATGTTCTTTATGTCCTTTGTTGGTTTCCTGTAGGTTCTCCAGTTTCCTCCCATTTCCAAAAACTGCACTGGTGACTAAAAATTACCATGTATTGTACCAATACAATGTCTATTTTTGGTGTCCCAAAATGGGTTGCTGCCTGATTCTAGGGTGTATTCCTGCCTCACACCCAGTGTTCCAGGGATAGGCACCAGGCCTACAATGAACCTGAACAGGATAACGTGCTTGCTGAAGTGGCTGTATTCTGACTGTAAAAAAAAAAAAAACATGATGATAATAATAATCCAAATGGATGCTTTTGACGTAAAGCCATCAGCCATGGAACTGAACAATGCAAAGAAAAAACAAAAGATGGCAAAAGTGTCAGTGTTATAATCTGCTAGGATTACAGGTGAAGCAGTATTCATGCTGGAATTGACTCTCATTTGACTATGTGATCAAGATCAGGCAGGTTCCAGGGTTCTTGCATCAAATGCAGGTGGGAGTCAAGAAGCTCAATCAATATTTCTGACACGACTCCGGCGAAAACGTATCAATAAAAGTGCTTTCATCATCATTCACCTCAAAGTGATCTGCTGAATAAATGGTGTAGTTCAGTGGATTTAATAACTCCAGGCTACTGTGACAGGAAAGTGATGGAAAGTGAGTCACATGGACCTGGGGCCATGGCACAACGGAACATGAGTCACCTGGAGTTTATTACGATATTACAGCACATAGAAAGTTCACTGAGACAAGTCCATGGCTCAGACAACCCAAACAAGCACAGTCACGTCTTCATGAACACACTGTTTAAAAATAAAGGTGACCAAATAAGGGTCCATTTTGGTGATGCCATCCAAGAAATAATATTTATAGCATCCTTACAAACCTTTGGTTTCTTTAATGCACTCTTTCCACCGGTATGAACTAGGTGCTAGTTATGGCTAGGTTCTAGTGCCAGGTCGAAGTTGGTTCAAACAGGGAAACTTGTAAGGACTGCTTTGCTTTTTCACTAGCTTCAGAGTCACCAAGACATAGAGACTTATAATTTCATCACTGGGTAAAGTGGTGTAGGTCTCCGCTTTTCCAGCCATATTGGTGTTGCTTGGTATGACTGTGTGGTGATTATAACTGTGTGACTAGGACAGCAATGGAAGAGTGCGTTGTTGTTGTTCTTATTCTTCTCTTTCTGCTTCTTCCCTTTCTCCTCCTCCTCCTTCTCTTTCTCCTCCTCCTTTTTCTTTCTTCTTCTCTCTCTTCTTCTCCTTCTTCTCCCTCTTCTTCTCCTTCTTCTCTTTCTTCTTCTGCTCCCTCTTCTTCTTCTCCCTCTTCTCTTTCTTCTCCTTCTTCTTCTCCCTCTTCTCTTTCTTCTCCTTCTTCTTCTCCTTCTTCTTCTCATTCTTCTTTCTTCTTTTTCTTCTTCTCTCTTCTTCTTCTCCTTCTTCTCTTTCTTCTTCTTCTCTTTCTTCTTCTCCTTTCTTCTTTCTTCTTCTCCCTCTTCTCCTTCTTCTAGGTCAGTTTTCTCCAACCCTGTTCCTGGAGATCTTCCGTCCTGCAGGTTTTAACTCCAACCTAATCATGCACACCTAAGTACCTGGTTATTGTCTTGAAGAGTTCTTGAACAGGTCAAAGAGGTGTGTTAGATTTTGGTTGGAGATAAAACCTGCATTAAGGTAGATCTCCAGGAACAGGGTTGAAGACCACTGTTCTAGATGATGCACTCGCAATTAATTTTTTTTGTGATATTCCTAAGCTTTTTGTGGGGGTTTTTTTCGTCGTCTTGGCACATCCGTCTCACAGCACGAAGGTCCTGGGTTCGAGTCCCGGGCACGGCGAGGGCATTTCTGTGTGAAGATTGCATGTTCTCCCTGTGTTTGTGTGGGTTTTCTCCTGGTACTCCAGTTTCCTCCTACAGCCCAAAGACATGCACATTAGGCTAATTGGCTGTTTTCAATTACCCCCAGGTGTGAGTGTGAGCATGGATGATTGTGTGTATTGCCCTGTGGTCTGGGGAGCTGTTCCCTACCTTCATCCAGTGTCGGCTGAGATAGGCTCCAGCCTCCACATGACATCACATGAAATGTCAACACAGCCACTAACAAAATCTATTTAAATGCGTTTCAGATTTCCACCTCTTTAAATACAGTAATACAGCAGGTCCACTGAGATTTTCTGGCTTGTGTGGCAGGTTCAGGGTTTGATTCTTAGGAAGTAGTAAAGTTTATTCAGTGGTTTTATCTGCTGTGTACATTCGGCTGGTATGCAGGGTTTACCTCAGTAAAGGCCACAAGAAAGGATGTGTGGGATTTTTATGCTTTTCTAGCTCTTCGGTCGTGTTCTGTGGTCATCTTTTGTTTCTCACTCACTTTGAGGAGTGCATTGTGTTGTCTGAATGAATAATGAGCTTTTTGGGGGAGAACTTGGACACAAACAACAATCTTTAATACATTCTCATGCATTAAAAACACCACCTGCGTAGGGGCACTAAACCTACGTTTGTGCATTGTCTTTTTATTGTTTTTTTTTTATTTATTTTTTTTAATTTTTTTTGAGTTGGGAGTTTGCTCTGCCGAGATCTCCCCCAACTCTCTCTCTCACTCTCTCTCTCTCTCTCTCTCTCTCTCTCTCTCTCTCTCTCTCTCTCTCTCTCCTTGATCTTTTACTCTCCTTGATTTAAACCTTGTTGTGTGTGTTTTTGTCAGGCCTGTGTATGTGACTGCAGTGAGGCCTCAGTCAAAGCATGTGGTGGTGCTTATTGATCACGGTGCTTCCGTCAGTGAGACGCAACTCCAGATCGCTCGCGACGCCGCCCTCGTCATCCTCAACTCTATTGATGAGCATGATAAGGTGAGAAAACACACATGTGCACACCAACCCACACACACATACAAAATATACAGAACACAGTCTTCATGTGTTGTCTTTTTAAAAACAGGATAGTTTAAATATATAATAATACTATTATGAAAATTGTATGTGAACATACAGTGTCCTTCTGCACTACAAATAACTAGCCGGTCAGCTGGATAAACCATACTAGTAATTTAGTCTGCATTTCCTGCATATAGACGCACATGGGATTTCAGTATCATCATAATCTTGTCTGATTATTTAACAATAATCAGACTTGTCCAGATATGACTTATACCACAACAGGTAACCAAGTTAGCACCACCTTATCAAACTCGGCTCATAAATGTGGGGCTAAAACCTTGTCTGATAGTTTGCGCATCAGATATTTAATGTTCTATTAGTATTCTGAATTTATGTATTTACTGTGTGTGTGTGTGTATCTATATCTATCTATATATATATATATATATATATATCTATATATATATATATATAGTAAGAGAGAG
>JBCNYH010000006.1:8956957-8974702 GCA_039654325.1 Tandanus tandanus | reverse complement strand
TTGCCCACTCATCAGGGGATTTCCCCTGATGAGTGGGCAACCACGAAACAGGCTTGTCGGGATGAAATTGTAGTCCATTTATTTTTCTCTCATTCCCTAGTGTATGTATGTGGGTCTCACTCTATCTGGACTCAAAACTTCACAATATCACGATAAATTTCTGTTCAATGCAACATAAATAATACTACATCTTTAAATGTTTCATCAACGGCGTAACATGGATAGTGTCAGCTATGTGGACTTAGAGATCAGGAAATAAAAACCAAGGCATTATAGTGGGAATTTGGAGGTCTGGGATCTAATATTGCCCTTTGGGTGTTTATCAAAGATGGATCATGTGACATTATTCCTAAAAAGATCAGGAAATTATTGTAACTTTATACCATCCCCCCCCCCCCCATTCCTATAGTTTAAGTAACAGGACTCGCTCATGCAAATATCTCTTAAGCATTTTAAAAGTTAAATGAAAGTATAATGTCTTAAGTAGCTAAGATCACGGACATGAAAATGTCCCCACACTCTAAATTTATCCTTGAAACCACGTCTTCACTAACATCATTCACAAACAGGACTACACACAGTAGAACACTTTTTTCCTAAGAGCAATTTGATAGCATTCCTCCCCCTGGCCCATCATCTTTATTTATTTTAAAGGTGGAATTGAGTTGAAGAATTGTTTCATGTGTTTACTTAATTAGAACTGGGCTGACGTTTACTTCCATTATTACTTCACCTGCATTAACCCATGTAACGGACAAACACATTTTTCTTATTGAATCAAATATTAGGCTTTGATATTTTAAACAATAATTTTGTATAATAATTTCCCTGTTTATTGAAGCCATGGACCTTTTTACTCTTGAAATTCCAACCAACATTTATTCATGGTTTTATCATCAAACTGCCTACTTATTTCTAATGAAGCTTTGAATTAAACCCATTCGATTCAAGTGGCCATTAAAATACAATGGGACAAATGCTGAGTTGTTTCCACCACTCTAGCAAAAAAGGAAAAAGGGTACAAACATCATGATTCCCAGGCTATGATTCATAAAACCTCAATATGCATATTTGGTCATTTAAGGCTTTTAGCCTTTAATAGAGTGATTACACAACATTAGAGCACTAATTTGTGTGATGAAATGTAACATCCTTTCAAAATATTTGCCAAAAAGACACTGCACATGGGGCATGTAATTACGTTCAGTAATTACAATTCATTAGCTGCATCAGTTCCAAATGGGTTTTCTGTGCCCAGCCATAATTTATCTACTGGGTGGAATCGGAATATAAGAAAGCTCTAAACCAGAGGTATTCAGATGTAATGTATACCATACAGGAGTGGTGTGATCTGACTGGGTTGCTAGCTTGGTGTAAGTAACAGTTAAGCACTGAAGGCACGGTGGATAGTTGCTTTCTGTCTTGGGAACTATTCAATTTAGCAACATCCACCAAGCTCTGAGGTGCATCATTGTTTAATTGTATACTACACAGAAAACATAAGCGAAAGAGCAGGATAAATCAAAAATTATATTAGATTTTTTTTTTTTTTTTCATGAAGTGGCATGAGCTCCATGCACAGACACAAGAAGGTGCATAAGAGCTGTATAACTGCATTTCTTTAACCCCTGTTCAGAGTTTAGTATATACTACCCAAAAGCAAAGTAAAACAAGATATTTATAGTTAATTTTTACGTATTTTAACCATAACCGAGGCAGGTGGAGTGAGGTCTGCGCGCTTCAATCCAAGCTTTAATGCTGTGTAAATCTTTTATAGCCTACACATTCAGAGTTTAGTTTATATGACATTGAAGCATATATAAACACATTAAAGGTGTTTTAGTATATACACTTCACAAACACAAGGAAAAAACAAGATTTTTATGGTTTATTTTTTAATTTTAAAGCACAATTAAGATGATGCCACCTGCTCCAAGTGACTGTGACAAACCGAGTGTCTGTTGTTTTGATTTAAGCATTCGGGATACGGTTTTTAATCCCCAGAAAGCAAACCAATTATATCATGTATATACTAATACACATCATTATCCACTCTGGATAATGTTTGAATTAAAAATGTTAAAAAATGTTTGTTTTTTTTAATCTTGTTTTAGTTTGCTTTTCTCATGTTCACAATATTTGTTCATCAAATATCATGTTCATGATATTTGAGTATAACTTTCAACAGTAAAGTGTTCTCACCAAGATGGCTGCCAAATTTGAAACACTAATGTGCAATCTAGTGGGGTTTTTGGGAGATCAGTGATTGAAACAGGTGGAAGGTGTGGCTACTGCTTGGTTGAAGTGAAAACCTGCACCCACACCGGCCCTTTGCGGATAAGATTGGACATCCCTGAACTAAAGGGACAGTAACTTGAGATGCCTTGTTTAGAACGATTCACATAAAGCTATTGCTATGACTTTACAGCAACAATGGTTAATGTGCAGATATTAACAGGTAGTTTATGACCAGACTATTTAAAGTGAATATTTATATCCAGTTTGTGTACAATCATGGATGCTATATAGACAAGCTATCTCTTTTAAATATGGTGCAGACAAAACGAATGCATACTTGTCATGTTGTGAGTTTGCTGATCAGACCATAGAGGCTAAATGAAAACTGAATGACTTCAGCCCTGCAGTCTCTTCTACAATGAATTCCTTTATCTAAATAATGTGCATAAAAACATGTTTGTGCAAAAGCTGTGCTGGTAGAGTCACAGAACGGTGCTCATGGAATCCATCAGTCTAGATCTTTTTGACGCAACTTCTATACTACGTTTTCAAGGGTTAAATTAAAACGTGTTGGGTATGTAGGCCTATGTTTGTTGGCTGTTTAGGTTTCTACACCTGGTGTTGCCTCTGTGATCCGACCTTGAATAAGCTTAGGAAGATGGATGGGTTTCTACAGTCATGAGTCATTTCTTAAAAGCAACAACAACAAAATTTAAGCAGCCTTGATTATTTCTCCTGAGCAGAGCAAGTTCTCATATGATCCTTATTGATTCCTGATGACATTCACTTTGCAGTATTTACTCATGAGCTTAGAGACAGATCCACTTTTTGTTGTTTTGGCTTTGACGTGGCTGTGGTTAAACTAACAGTTTAACTGCAACATTTCACACATTTTTGAGGAGTTCCTTTTTTTTTTTTTCTTTTCTTTTTTTTTTTTTACCTGCCTCTGAATTTAAAAGTCAAATTTGGCAAAGTGTGGTCTCAGGTGGGGATGTGGTTGCATAGCAGTTAGCAATGCCGCCTCACAGCAAGAAGGTTTGGGGTTGAAATCTTGACAGAGTACTTTCTGTGTGGAGTTCTCCTTATGCTTTTGAGGGCTTCCTCCATGTATGCAAGTGTCCTCCCACAGTCTACTCTAAATTGGCCATAAATGTGAATGGTTGGTTTTGTCTGCGATAGAATGCAACCTGTTCAGGGTATACTCCACCTCTTGGCCAAAGTCAGACGGGACTGGCTCCAAACAGTATGTAGGAGGAAACCAGGTTATAATTTAAAATAATGTGTCTATAATAGCACGAACTGGCTGAATTTTAAAGAAATGGAGATTTGACATTGCCATGGGCAAGGCACTTAACCCCCGACTGCTTCCTGCTCCTACGCCTAGTGGTTGTGTGTGTGTTGTGTGTGTTCACTACTTGTGTGTAAGGATAGGTTAAATGCAAGGGCCACTTTAACTGCTCACTGTTCACACTGCGTGCGTGCATGCGTGCGTGTGTGTGTGTGTGTGTGTGTGTAATTACAGAGATTTATTCTAATAGTATGTTTAAGATATTATAGATTTGAGGGACTTTCTCATTATGTGATATCCATGTCATTTCTGATTGTACCACCCGGTCTTAACACCTTTGGGGTCCGCAGTTTGATCCAGAGCTCAAGTTACTACTTGCGTCAAGTTTTGCATGTTCTCCCTGTGACTCTGATTTTCCTTCAGGTTCTCTGGTTTCGCAGCACATTCATTGGTTGACTGGTTACACTGTGTTGCCTCATGATGTGTGTGTATGGGGCCCTGGTGCATAATCTGGTGTGTTGCTGCCTCACATCTAATATTTTTGAGATCCAAATCCGCTTGTATATAACTCCAAATAAGCCAGGATAACGTGGGTAGTTAAGATTACATTGAATAGTGTTCATCTTAAGATAAAGCAGGGCACTAACGAGTGAATCGGCTGCTTAATGTTGGCCATGTTTTAATGAGAAGGCAATATAAAGATTTACGCACTGCATAAAAGTAAGGCTTGGTCCCTCCGGGTACTCCGGTTTCCTCCCACAGTCCAAAGATATGCACATTAGGCTAACATGCTGTTCCAATTTGCCCTATGTGTGAGTGTGAATGGTTGTGTGAGTGTGTTGGCCCTGCAATGGTCTGGCAAACTGTTCAGGGTTAACCAACTTTAGCCCTGGAAGAAAAACATCTCCTCTGGGTTTCCTGACTACAGTCTGGAGCAAAAGCAGGAAAGGTTAACACCGGGTTTTCTTTTCACCGCCTTTCACTCGTTTATTTGTTAGTTTAATTATCCGTTTATTTGTTAGTTTAATTATTCGTTTAACGAGTTCATGTTCCGTGTTCCTGTTTATGTTTCGTGCTTTGCTCAGTGCTTTGTTCTGTGCAAGTTTTTATTTTTTGGGTTTCAGTTTCGTTATTATTAAGAAACCCCCCCTCCCCCCCTTTTTAATTATTATTATTATTATTTTTTTTTTTATTTTTTATTTTTTTTTTTTATGGACACAGCAGCCTTATTAGGCTTTCTATGGCATGGACACGGAACAACTGTCCAAATCATGTTCCATGCCTATGGTGCTCTGCTAAGGAATTCTGCAATTAAAGTACACCTTTGGATTATTTATTCAATATGGGGGATTCACACAGAATTGTAATTCTCCAACCAGTTTCTAAAACTATCCCCGTCCAGCCATATTTCCATATTTCCTTCTCTAGCCCAACTCACATAGGAATATAGCAAAAAAAACAAAAAACCCCAAACAAACAAACAAAAACAAAAAAAACACTGGTTTTACCAGCTGTCTATGTATATGTCTGTTCTTTCTTTCTTTTTTTTAACCTCTTTCCATGTCAATAAAAGGGTGTACAGAAAAGTGGAGGTTGGAGAAACTTTGTTTCAGCTCACAGAAACTATTTTAGCAGACAAAGTTTTCAAAAAATCAACTTGTATTCACTGTTACTCTAAGTTCTACTCTACACATCACTAGTTGTTGGTTCGTGTATTCAGAGTTCAGGCGTTTTAATAATAACTTTCTCCAAATTCTTCTGGGAGTCGAATGATACCGGAGTATGCTCCTTTTTTCTTTATTTGTTGTATTTCTGAATTTGCTGAAGAAATTTACAAGCTTACATTTTAAATTACTGTGGTAGTACTCTCAAGGAGTCCTTGTTACCTTTATCTGGGAATATTATTATCATTCAGATACGAAATTGGGCTCTGAAGGGTGCTGTTGTACTAGAGCGTTCATTTTTGCTTTTTTGCTTAGCAAACCAACTTCCAAGTGGTTATGAACCTTCCTCTTGGAGGTCAGTCTTTATTTAGATCCAGTAATATATATCTATTAATATATATGAAATAATGATGGACCTTGTAGGAGAAGTGTCTTTGAGTTTGGAATAACTGCAGAGACATTTTAAAAATACCCTGCATTAGATTCAACATTCCATCCTGTTAGTTCATTGGTTCATTATTAAATATTATACCACAGTACTGGTGAATTCTTAAAAAAGATTTTCAGTGATTAATTTTTATAGCAGTACCTCTGGCAGTAGTGACAACTGCATTATTTTTCTAGTAATGCCAAATGATTTAAGCATAATAATTTAAAAAGCATTATGTAGAAAAGAAAAAAAATTATAATTACTGACATGATGAATCATTCAGTCAGGAGACATTTATTATTTAAAATAAATCAGTCACCTTAAACTTGCCAAAAGCGCTGAACACATCAAACCATGAATCCTCATATTTCATGCTTACTTCGACTAAAATTGTATTTGGTAATTGGTATTTATTGGCATTGGTAATAAAAAATGTCACTGTATACAATGCACAGGTCAATGTTGATTGACCTGAAATAAATTCATAAATTTAATGACATTTGTCTTGAATACATGGGGAACCCGCAGCACTCACTTATCAGAGAAAAACCTACGCAACCTCCAGAAGTTCCTGCAAAACTTCTTTCACTTTTAATAAATTGTGTCTGTTTTAAGAAAACACTAAACACTATTGACAATGTACTTGATTTCATTGTTGAATGTTGATCAATGGGGCGGCACGGTGGTGTAGTGGTTAGCAAGAAGGTGCTGTGTTCAAGTTCCAGGAATGGCAAGGGGGTTTCTGTACCCTGCCTTTGCCCAGGGTCTGCTGAGATAGGCTTCAGCCTCCCTGTGACTCTAGGATTAAGCAACTCAGCAAAGGAATTGACAAATGAATGAATATTGATCAGTGTTGAACATAAGGAGGTTCAAAACGATATAGTGGCCACTCCATGACTGCTCCACATGTAAACTGCTTCCAAATACTTGATCATACATTCCACGTGTGCGGTGCCTCAAGTAACGCTACCCACCCACCCGAGCTCAGGCTGCCTTTTATATATGGTAAAGAACTCTGAAGAGCATCTTTTGATTTAGCTTAATAGGAAAACACTCATTTAGTTAATAAAAATATTACAATGTAGATACTTTAAAGCACCCAGGTCTTAAGAAAACACTCAAGGTGTCCTTTTCATTCAATTTATCAAATGAATTGACAATCCTTTGGAATTTCAAGAGTTTTGGTCGAGGTGTTGTAATCACCAATGTAAGTGACTCTCTCCATTTGTTTGTTTGTCAGTGAACAAAATCCTGGCCACACCCATGCACGGATTTTCAGCAAACTTGGTGGGGATACTCCCCCACCTGAGTCTCTTAGATTATTTCATTTTGGAATGACTGGGACAAAAGTGAAGGTCAGAGCAAGGACACGAAGTTTTGAGCTAGAGCTTTTCATTTTGAAACGAGTGCAGCAGATAGACATCCAGTTACTATGGAATCACTATCAGAAAACCATATATGGACTTTCAAATGAGACCATTACATTTGACCTTGAGTGACCTTGACAGTTTAAACCCCAGCCATCTTGTAAAACCTTCAAACGCAAGGGTTTTCCCTCTAATTAATGCCATCCATAACAAAATCCAGTACCCATATAGGGCCTATTTGCAACGTTATCCATGCTACATGGTGGAGGAACCTTGTATTCTATAAGTGCCCTCTCTCCAAGTTCTTTAAGTGTTTTTATTACATGACTGCTGGTGAATCTGCAATGGTATAACGTCAAAAACAGGGTTGCCACTGTGAAGGATGTAGCCTTTTAAAGAGTATGGCTTCATGATAGCTTCAGAATGGACCGTAATCTGAAACTCTGAACTCTAGATAAACATATCATCCGGCTGGTGTAGCTGTTGACAGATAAGTTAGATCAGGAGTATCGGATTCAATTTGGAACTATAATTATACTGTAGCTTTCCATTAGACACTGATCTCACCCATGTCAACCTTCATGGTCTATATTTCCAGTAACTACTTAACCTCCATACGTTGAATGGTACAGAGCATCAGTTTAGTGGGCGTACATCTTTTAGTGTAGGTGTGGATCTGTTCTTTTGTCTGGGAACTCTGACTCTATAGTCCTTTCTCCTGCCAGGAGTCCTCTTCAGAACTGGAGTGCTTGAATGGTTGCTTTCTTCAGGCAGTCTGCTTTGATTCCAAGAGGTATTTTAATTCACTCAACGTGCCAATAGATCATTTTAATTAGGCAGTGTTCTCTTCATGTTTACAGCATATGTAGCTAATCGTCACTCTGTACTCTATAGGCTTTCGTGAAAACATGTATGAATAAAACGCTGGTGCGTTAGGGATCGTGCACCGTAAAACCAAAGTGCTGCCACCCCCGCGCTTCAGCATAGTGAAGTTCAAGGCTCCCATCGCCTCACCTCCTTACATAAACACACATGTCCCAGGTGTTCAGTTTGCTAGCGCCCACACGGCACTTTCTCTGAATCTGAAATAACCCTCGTCTCCTCTCTTACTCCCACTCACTCGGTGATGAGGCTGAATCACGCATTTTATGTGCAGGCTTTTCCTCTGAGGGCTCACGTGGAGCGCCCTGCCATGCCATTGCTCCTCTTCTCAAGCAAGCAAAGATGTTTCATAAGATACACAGGCCCTTAAATCTGGCAGATGTACGCTGAATCAAACATTATGCAAACACTGATTGTGTTTGTGTAATGAGAAAGAACTAATAATGTGTAGTTATGTCTTATTGTACATGTTCTCATTTTGTTGTAATATTTCCCTTCTGTCAAGTTAATTGTTCGTGTCTTAATAATGTACATTACACTGAAATGCCCAATTCCTGTTTATTACAAGATTATCTTTTCTATGATAATAGACTAAATTCATTACACAACTATTAAATTTCTGCTCTATAAAAGTACAAAAAAAGCAATCTGTAAACACTAAGGTGAGCTGATGTGCTGCTGCAACTTATAAGTGATCATATGTGCATTTTGAGTGTGCCAGACGATAGTGTTTAGATGTGGAAGTCACTTTGTGCACGCTCACAGGCGCGTTAGAGTCACTGCCAATCATTCCACACATCAAATGTGACTAAACAAATGCACATTTTGTTCCTTCATTGCCTCTTCTGGGAAGAAACAAAGGCTGTGTGTGATGTCTTTTAGTTGTCAAGAACAAACATGCAACCTCATGTTTATATTCTAGACAAAGAAAGTCAACAGGAATTCCTGGGGACTCCAAACAAAGATATGAGGAAAGGTGGGGATTTTGTTGTTGTTGTTGTTGTTGTTGTTATGAGAAGGAGAAAAACAATAAAAAAAAAAATTTGAATACTCCTTAGCTTTGTCAATAATGTGGGCTATTTTATAAAGTAGTTCTAATGAAAAGATAAAATGTTAAACAATTTGAATGTAGATTTTTACAATCATTTTTAAAATGAAAAGTGCCTATATTATTATTATTATTAATATTATTATTATTATTATTCATTCATTCATTCATTCATTTGTTTATTAATTTTCTGAACCGCCTAATCCTAATTAGGGTCGCGGGGAGGCTGGCGCCCATCTCAGCGACTCTTGGCGAGGGCAGAGTACGCCCTGTACAGCTCACCAGGCCATCGCAGGGCAGAAACACGCTGACGGCAACCCAATGGCCTACTCTTTACGAAACACAGCAATGGTTCTTTTACATGCCGCTCACCACAGACAGTGAGAGACATGGTTGGCATAACCCAGTTTGCTGCACTTAAGGTATTATTATTATTATTATTATTATTATTATTACTATAATAAATCATACCCCTATTACTCCTTTCATCAGCAGAAAGAGACTAAAGGACCACAGCTGAGCAGATAATCTTAGATAATCACTCTCCTCATGGCTTTGACACTTAAATGGTAATTTGTGTGGGGCTGGTACGAGTCTTTGAGGTGCTGCTGTGTTAAACCCCATTCATAAACAACCTGCGTTTATTTTCTTTCTGTCATCCAAATTTAACGGGACTTCAGCTGAATGGACTGATGTAGATTTGGGTGAGATGGATTTGAAAGATGTGTAGTTGCGATATGATATTCCTGTGATACTCAGTTGAAGTATGACCGCTGTATGTATGTTACATGACGTGTGTGTGCACACTGTCATTAAAATGTCATACAATACATGTGGATCTCATGTATTTAACGTAGAGCAAACATTGGACTATGGTAAGAAAATTGCATGATTCTGGCTCCCAAGTTGCACATTGACAAGGTGCGTGACTATCAACCTGGACATCACAAGTTCGAATCCGGGTTGATGCTGCAGCCATCCATTACCGGGAGTCCATGGAAGCTAATTGGCTGAGCTCTCACGGGAGGGAGGGATGGCCTATGCTTACCTCCCTGTAACTTACAGCCATCACCAGCCAGTCATGGGAGTCTGTGAGCTCATTTGTACGAGGGGACGGGCATCGCTTTCCCTCCAAGTGTGTTAGACTGCCCCTGAATACACATGGGCAGCAGTTCGAAAAAGACCCAAAAAGTGTATTAAATTTATGTGTCAATTGTAACACAGCTGTAGGACGTAATAGTGCATCACACAACAGATCCAGGAAATGGATTAACTTGGACAGATATCACTCCCTTAAATTTGTACGACAAAAGAATTGCAGGTTGTTCGTGAAATGTTTTACCTACGAAATGGGGGGAAAAAATCTTTGAAAGCATGTTCAAAACTCCACAACATGGATCTACGACGGAGAACAGGTGGGTTTCGTACAACACGCCCACAACTGTCCTAGGAATTTGTCCAGTTTTCTGTTATATACCTGCTGAGTGGTGTCTGTAATGGGGACTGGCGCTTTCTACTCTTGCTTATCCTGACATTTGTATTAATCTTAGATTTTTGGTTAATGGTCTGTTTCTCACCTCAGTCAGGTGGTATTAAAGTCAGAGTCATGCAATCTGTGTACAGAAATCATTGCCTTAACGCCTCCAGTGGATTTTCTAAGTACATTATCCAGGGAATGTTGTTTGGTGTGAAACTGTGAGAGCATGCTGTGCTTTTTATACCTTTTGCATGTAGCCCATGATTAGAAAGCACACCAGCACATCTGTTTGAGCAGTGATTTACTTTAAGTCTATAATTTGAGTAAAAATGTGACCTTGTCAGTCAATATTACTTTCAAAATATAGAAAAGGGAATGAGAAAAAAAAATACCTCTCTTCTGAATGTTTCATAATCTGCAGGAAATTCACATGCAGCAACTTCATGTGACATGTATAATATTCCAGATGTTCTATGAGGGAAATGTGTTTACAGGGTTATGGGACTAAAAGGTACATTTTACATAACCTATAATGAACCTATAATGAATGTCCTACAATCAATGTTGTGTTAAGTGCCTTCAACAGGATTTTAATGTTTAAAGTTACATATATAGATGGAACAGTGCTGCGGTTGAGATGGGTATAAAAAAATAAAATAAAATAAAGAAATTCCGGTTTGTCATCAGAACTAAATGACGCACGAGGTTTATTAATGAGGTGACTGTCAAAGCCCAAAAGCTTTTAAAGCTAAATGTTGGTAAAGTGACTGAAGCTAGGAACTTGAGGTGACTGACAGCAATTTGTTGAGGAGATTTTTGAATAAATAAACAGGAAGCTTTTAGAAGTACTTATTTATTTCAATTTTCCGTTTCACAATACACCCTAGATGACCAGTCTTTTACATGTACATGTACATTCAACATGTATTAAACTCTGAACAACTCTCTATAGAACAGCAGCCTTGCAGTTCCAAAACATCTTTAGAAAATAAAACTATTTCAAACCAAACTAAACCAATCTCAGAATCACAATCACAGCATCTAGTCACTAAGTGTGACACAGTTGACACACTTCACTCTCATAACCAGAACATAAAATGACTCTCATGAGCAGAGCAAAATGTACAATGGAGGCTCGGAATCACGGTCTCTGTTGTTTTTACGTCGTTTGAGGCGCTTATCGAAAATAATAATGGAAATAAAAAAATAAATGCAAATAGATGCAGCACCAAATTTTCAGGTGCGGGCGCTGATGAAAAAACGGGATTTTTCTTTTAATGCAGCCTTATGGCTCCAGAGTGTATGATTCGATCCAGAGCTTGGATGGATGTCTGTGTGGATTTTCCCCTGTTTGATCTTTGGTTTACCAGTTTCCTTCCTAAAACATTCCGCTAGGATGCTGAATTGCTGAATGTTAATCAGTATCTGAAAGTGTCCATGGTGTCTCATAAAGGGTGGATGAATGAGTGGATAGGTGACATTGCACCCAGACTGTATTTCTGTTTCACATCTAATGTTATCCAATGACCCTGACCACCTCAGTTTGCCTCAATCATTGGTAAGTCTGTTGGGCTTTTACACCCTAGTGGCTCATCAGGCCGGTGCTTATTCCCGGTTTCTGTAGTGTGAAGCGACTAGGAGTTCTAGTGACGCTACTCCATCGCAGGTTACCTTCCCAGTATTTTTTACTGGTACCCATTTATACTGCTGGGTGGACAGAGGCACACTTGTGGTTAAGACCTTGCCCAGGGGTCTTAGCACGGTGGGAGTCTAACAGGGATTCGAACCCATGACGACCTGATCATGAGCCCAGCACCCTACCCGCTACGCCACCGGCCCCACATCTCAATCATAGCTTCACCCTTAAAACTGGGCAAATTTGTGTTTGTGTGAATTTGGGATTTGGTATTCCCTTATGCCTTGATAATAATATTTGACCATGTAAACACTGGTGCAGTTTGAAGTGTGGAAGGATTACAGTGACTCAGTGTTGGATCTGGATGAGATCTGAAGCTGTTCTGTTTATTCGACCCCAGCAGCACTGTTCATGTTTCTATCGGTGGAGGTCGCCAGGCGCACTCAGTAGATGAATGGAGCTCTCGCTTAATGTGCGTGCGTCTGAGAGAGATAGAGGGAGAGAGTGTGTGTGTGTGAGAGAGTGAGCGCTCAGTCCGCTGTGGATGGGGATCAGCAGAGAGAAGCGAGGCTCCCACCCGACACAACTCACTCTCCGCACCGCGCGCTGCAAAATGGCGGCCGCTTCGTCCATGCAGCCGCCCACAGCGCCCGGCGTAAAGCGCCCGAATCCCCCCGGGCCGGACACGGACAGCCCTGAGAACCGGCCGGAGGAGGACGGGGCTTCTGAGGACACCATCCTCCGGGACATGGCCGAACTGGAGCCGGAGGAGATTGAAAGGAGGCTGGGGAAAACTCGGCGAGAACTGAGCAACAGGAGAAAGATTGTCATCAAGAACCTGCCGCAAGACGCGACTAACCAGGTAGAGCGTCCCGACACTGAGCGCGCGCTCTTCAGTACTGAATAACCTCGAGGGGGTCCTTTCATGTTCCCTCCTGCTGTCATATACTGTACTCTACATAGTGTCGTGGGGTGCTGTGTGATTTTGGATGAGACGAAAGTAAGAATGCATGTCTAGTCTGTACCAACAGGAAAGTTTAAGGGGTAAATTTTCTGTATAGAAAGTTTTTATAATAATAATAATAATAATAATAATAATTATTATTATTATTATTATAAGGAATAGTATTAAATGGTGCTGTACTTGTTGCAGTTTTCCCTCTGTATGTACTGTGATGTAGAAGCATTATTACACATTAATGGAAAAATAGAATCTGACACAAACCACCCCTTATTCTGTATAATCACTTTATAAACCACAGAGCAATTATTTAGTAAAAATATAAATACCAAACAATATAAAACATAACACACACCCCAGAAATCAATTCATCCTAAGCTTAGTTTAGGCTGTGACCCAATCCAGTCATGTGAGAGAGGAGGAACAGATATTACAGAAGGCAGACGTCAGTTTTGCCACTAACTGGCATTAACATTTGCTGGAAAAAATTCCGGGCTATAAAAATGGAATAATTCTTGTTGAATTAAACTTTATTTCCGTATAAACACCTAATAAAGGCTACACAGAGGGCTCTCACGTTGAGGTTAGACTCATTAAAGATCCAGATCATTTATGTTTCAATAGTCTAAGGTGGGCATAGTGGTTAACACGCTCGCCTCGCAGCAAGAAGGTCCTGGGTTCGAGTCCCGGCCTCGGTGAGGGTGTTACTGTGTGAACTTTGCATGTTGTCCCCATTCTTGTATGGGTTTCTTCCCACAGTCCAAAGATATGTACATTAGGCTAATTGGCTGTTCCAGATTGCCCCTAGATGTGAGTGTGAATATTTGTGTGTGTGTGTGTGTGTTGGCCCTGCGATGGGTGGTGTACCCTGCCTGGAGTCGACTGAGATAGTCTTCAGCCTCACGTGACTCTCGTATAAAGCGGTTCGGAAAATGAATGAATAAATAATTTAAGGTGGTTTATATGTTAATGGTAGTAATAATGAAGAGGGAGTCTCTGTGTGTCCAAGTGGTATATAATTCAGGAAAGCTCACCTTTCAAACAACTATATGTTACCACAGGGTCTATATACTGCTGTACTAGATTGGCGTGTGTAGCTAATGTGTATTAGCTGTTCAATGTTTGTTTGTTTGTTTGGTTGTCTTTTTTGTTTTTTTGTTTTTTTTTTGCGCCCTTTTGCTCCCTTTTTATCCTTTTTATTTCCCTTTTTGTTAACAGCCACCATGTACAAATTAATTTCAGGTGTCATTTGTAAGCATGTCCTCAAAGTGCTTTATCCGTTTCATACCACAGCAGTTTCCCAACAATTAAAGATTTTAATTCATTAAGAAAAAATAGGTGGCTATATTTACATTTAAAAAATGCTATATTTAATGTTATGGAACATACATCCAAGGAAGTATGTCATTTCCTGTTGCTGTCAGTTCCCATCACTGTCAGTTCCTGTCACTTCCATTATAGCAACTCTAATCAATCATTTCCCCACTTTCCCCAGTCTCACTTTCTTATCTCTCGTTTCTCTTGAGTATAATAAGAGAGAAAAAAATAAAACAATAAGGGAAAAAAAAAAACGTATTTTACTGATAAACAAAAAAAAGTGTTACTTGTAGTCGTGTAAACTCCTTCCAGAAACGTCTAGGCTATCAGAATGAGAACATTGATAGAAATATCTTACTTTCTTGGGATTTGATTTGGTAAATTCAAAATTGATGTGGTTTATAAATACTTTCAATCAATACCAGAATTCAGTTTAGAATATTTTATCTGGGATTTGATTCTGAACACTTGGAGACATTATTTTTGTTAGTGGACCTGCTGGCCTTCTTGAGCAGTGAGAAATATTTTTGGAACCAGAGACGGCTCACTGAGATGACAGCAGCATTCAGTTCACAGGTTCTTTTAGAGAGAGGGGGGGGGGGAACAACACCACTACATTATTGTTGGTTGTGCACATTCAAGTGGCTTGTGTAAGGCCTTGTATTCTTGTGATCTCTTGAATCAATAAAAAGGCTCCTTTTAACAATCGAATTGAGACTGAGAATAATGCCAGGCTGAATCTCCCGGATGAATATAAAAACTGTTGTTTTAAACCCATCACCACTTCACGGCTGCACTCGAGTAATGCTTCTGAGAAATGTTTAGGTGTCAAATATACAGACATGTGGACATGAGGTGAACGGGTTACACAGTAATGACTTAACAGAGGGGACACATGTCAGGCAAAGCACCTCCTGCTCCTATCTGTCTTTCCCTTCTGTTCTCTCTCTCTCTCTCTCTCTCTCTCTCTGATTTTGTGTATTTTCACAAAGGGGAAATTTGATATTTTTAGCACAATAAAATGGGTACATTATGATAACAGGACCCATAAAAGATCTAAAGATTTTTACAATTTAATACTGGTGCTCCCAAATAGAGCCCCATAGTCATGGAATATGGTTATGGTTGTCTCATGTCCATCTAATGTCCACGCGTGCCCACCACAGGAAACCCAGTATCGCTGCTGCATCTCTGAGTTGATGCAAATTGGCTGTTATGTATCGCTGTTGTGCATGATGATGGACAGCATTAAAAAAACAAACAAACAAAAAACCCAACCAGATTTATTATTAATAACAAAAATCCAAAAAATAGAGGCTCATACACCACCATTCATTTACATTACATATATAGCATTTGGAAGACGCCCTTATCCAGAGCAACTTAGATTGTTATCTCGTTTATACAACTGATATACAGTTGAGGGTTAAGGACATTGCTGAAGGGCTCAAAAGTGGCAGCTTGGTGATGCTGAGCCTTGAACCACCAACCTTCTGATCAGTAACTCATAGCCTTATCTACTGAGCCACTACTGCCCATTACAGCTTGCACAAAAAAAAAAAAAAAAAACACAGTCTAAATCAGGCAGGCAGACATACTTGCAGGTAAATAAATGTTTGTGGAGCAAAATCCGAAATGTGAAGCCTGACGGAACAAGAACTTGTTTAACGGATAATTAAACTTACAAGACAGGTGATAGAAATGAATGTGCAAATCAGCTAGAGAAAGGAAAGGTGCTGAAAGCAAACCTAGGCTCGGACACCTATCAACAGAGACATCATATGTATTGGCTAAATCTATACATTATAAATCTTGCCTAATTACTTGAAATCCTTGACTTTATAACAGCCTCCGATTTCAGAGCAGCTTTCGGATCGTCTCAGGCGTAGTATTCACCCGCCATTCCTTCTGGCATCAATTCTTAAATTGTATCTTTATTCTTTCTGAAATATCTCTTAGGTAAGGTTTGCGCAAGCTATAATGCACATTGCTCTCTTTCTTGTTTGCTTCAGGGCGGGCGACTGAATCAAATTGTTTGTTTCATCATAAGTTTTGGATAGCTTTGTCTTGTTTTCTTGTCATTTGGATTTTAAAACCTTATCCGTCATACTCTCTTTTTCCATAACCTTCTTGTCAGTAGGTGCATGTATGGTTGCATTTTTTATTTTTATTTTTTGTTTTTACATGAACATAGTTCCTCATAACCAGTGCAGATTGGTGTGGAAATCACATGAAGGGAAATAAAAAATTCAACATAGGTATGTTGAGTGATATTGCACAATCTACAAGGAATGAAAAAGAGGAATGGCAGTTTAGAGGAGGGTGTTTTTTCTCCATCATGTTTTAGAAACAAAACTTTTAAAAACACATTCACAAACTCTTTCCTTATCTTTTCTGTGTTCACTGAGCTCATGCTGATTCTGAAATTGTCAGTGTAGTGAAGTTTGGGAGCTATAGGCAGTAAGGGGTTGTTGAACAGCATGGCTCCTCCAGAAAGCATCACTCTTGCTTTTTGTCTTGGTGCTAAAGAGACTGCTGCCTTTTCATTCACTCTCTTGCTGATAAAAAAAAAAGCCTCCTAAGCTATATTTTCCCCTTTCGGAGATAATAAATCTTTATATCTCAGAGCAACAAGATCATTATTTACTGGCTGCACAAACCTGGTGCTGCACAAACCTGTGCGCTGGACCATGAGAGTCAAAACCGTACAGCAGCGCAGTCGCATCGCTTTAAAGTGCTGCATGACAAATACGGAACAGAAAAAACTCAAAGATCTCCACAGCTTGACAGGGATTGTTAGCGAAGCAAACAGAGGATTCTGATAAAGCACTAACAGTGTATATCAGTTTAACAGGGCAGACTGGTCCCTTCTTCTATCAAGGGACAAGGAAAACATGCATCTAATCTCTTCTCTGTTCTGGCACTG
This sequence comes from Tandanus tandanus, assembly GCA_039654325.1. NCBI lineage: Eukaryota > Metazoa > Chordata > Actinopteri > Siluriformes > Plotosidae > Tandanus > Tandanus tandanus. Next base: position 8,957,468 of record JBCNYH010000006.1, on the reverse strand, counting down.
AGGTGGTGGAATGAACTTCCTCTAGATGTCCGGACAGCTGAGTCACTGCGTGTCTTCAAATGATGGTTGAAAACGTACCTTTTTCGAAAGTACTTGGATTAGCGCCATGTTATACGCTACCCGGCCAAGTAAACACGTCTTGGAGAGCCTTTAGCCTTGCTCAGCTCATCTCCATGGCATTGTTTCAACAAATTTAAGCAACATAACATTTAGTTCCATCCAGAGTTGAGTTAATTTCTCACCAACATCTTGAATTGATGAGGGAAAAATTGAACCACTCCATAAAGTCTTCTCCATCACATCCCGAAAACTTCCAATAGGGTTAAGGTCAGAACTCTGGGGTGCCAATACATATGTGAAAATGTTTCCTCATGCTCCCTGAACTCTCTTTCATTATTCGAGCCCCCATTTCATATCTGTGCCATCAGGGAAGGAAAAGTCCATTGATGTGATAACCTGCTCATTCAGTACATTCAGGTCATCAGCTGACTTCATTTTATTGCCACATTAA
>JBCNYH010000006.1:8912464-8932411 GCA_039654325.1 Tandanus tandanus | reverse complement strand
CTATCTATCTATCTATCTATCTATCTGTCTGTCTGTCTGTCTGTCTGTCTGTCTGTCTGTCTGTCTGTCTGTCTGTCGAAGTGTCTTATGTCAAAGTGCCCACAGTACAACGTCCAATGTCTGTTAAGAACTTAATTAAAAAAACGATCCAGCTGCTGTTATGCCAAATTAATCACTATTTTCTGACCAATCAGAATTGAAAATTCATTAGAAAATAATAATCATCTTCACAACTAACCTATTCAAACTGTCTCCCTTAATTCCACAGATTTGCACATTGCTTCTGCAGTCGTAGCATGCATAATTTTGCGTCCAAGAAAATGAAAAATGATCCTATCAGTAAGAAAATGGATGCAGCACCAGAAGAGCTTGCAGTGTTTTTTCATTGAAATTATGGAAGTGGCGAAGCGCTGAAATTCGTCTGTAATGAGCCTTTGCGCTGCGGAAAAAAAAGTCTCATGTTGTGATTTCTACTCATAGGGAAGTACGGGTGCTTCTTTCTGAAAAGACACTAAAGAATACTTTCAGACAACTGCCTGCTCTGACTCATCACACAGGAGGAGTGTATATATACAGTATGTGAGTGTGTATGGGGTGGGGGGCATATTTTACATGACAGCCTCTTTCTTTGCATTACCAGTGGTTAAGCAGACTTTTAAAGAGGAAACCTTCACTAATTATTGCCTTTTGACTGCTGACTTATTCTAAAGGTTATGGATAAGTGCTGTACTGCAGAAGGGGGGGGGGGGGTGTTAATAGATGAAGATGGAGTGACTCATCTGCATTAGTGTGTATGTTGAAGGGAGCATACTGTATGAAGGAATTTGCTCATATGTACTGCTGACACCTTTAATGGAAGTAGAAATAATAACTACTTAAGAAAAATAACTACTGACTGACTTCAGTACATGAAGCTAATTGTTAGTAGTCCTACAACATAGCATTTATTTATTTTTTTTCATTAATTAATCATTAAACCATGAGCATAAATTTTTGCTGGGGTTTCAGTAGTAAAGTGTGTATTTTTGTGTGTCAGAAGAGGAATCTTTGATTGCATTGGGATGGTGTTCTAGTCTGCAAGTGGAATGACAAAAGAACTGGTGGGCAAAAAAATACAGAGCTGAACAATACAACATTTGTTTGGGCTCTGTTGTCTGGCACTGATCAACACAGCTTTATTCTTCATATAAATTACTCTGCACATGATATTAAAAGCATTTCTTAGTATTGAATTCACTTTAATTCACTATAGTTATATTCTGTGTTTATTGTCAGGTGGTCTGGAACTGTAATTAGCTTGGTGTAGTCAATAGACAATTTTCCAAGTTGTCAAGTAAGAGTTATGAGTTTTATATATATATTACAGATTTATCACTGGTGTTTTTGGTTTCAGAGGCACAAATGAAATGTAGTGTTCATGCACTTATAAAGCATGTATAAAGATGGCTATATTTAGGTAACAGAAGTGGGAACAAGACTTTATTTTCTTGTGACAGGTGTGAAGTCTTGACATTCAAGTCAATAAAAATAAATCCCAAGTCAATGCTGATTCGTGAGTCCCAAACCATACATGCACTCTCCCAGATTGACTCCCCATTTATGGCAGGCGAATCCCAAGTCGAGTCCAAAGTCGAGTCTCAAGTCAAGTTCCTAGTGAATACAGATTAGTCCCAATTCTACACCCACGCCATGACAAGACAGTCCCTATTCAGTCCGTAAGTTAAGTCTGAAGTCAACTTTCAAATCCAAAGTCAAACCAGACATGTCTGAAATCACATCCTGGTCATATCGCAGGTACTTGAAGTCCCAGATCAAGACCATTAAGTCTTAATTTCTGTTCCAATTTAAGTCTGAAGTCATGTTCCAATGTCAAGCCAGATATGTGTTTAAAACAGGTCCAGGAGAAAGTTTAGGAAAATATCAATCAAGGATAGGTTATGAAAAATACACCAAACTTCGAACATCCTACCGAGTACCATTAAACTCATTATTAAAATACAGCTGGAGAGATCCACAACTCAGATGAGAAAAGATGTTCACAAGATAACCACTATTAAAAAATGTCATCCCAATTCCCATTTAGAATTTATAAAGGGCTTGTTGGAGATTGAGCATATGTGTAAAAAATTCTGATCAGACCATATTTTAAATAGTTTTTGCCTCGTCGCAGAGCAGTAGATTTTACTGAAACCCAATACTCTTCACGCTGAGAACCATATTCCCAAAATAAAGCATGCGGGTTTTGGGATCGTGTTATGGGCTTGTTTTTCATCAGCAGGGACTGGGGAATTGGTGGTAGTTGATGGTGAGATGGATGGAGCCAAACAGGGCATTCCTAGAAGCATAGCTCGAGCATCAGTGAGGCCTGGTCATTAAAGAATATGACGGCTTCTTGATATGAGATGATCGATAAACCAACCATACATACCACAAACATTTGAGGACGCACACACACACACACAAAAAAATTCTTATACAACGATTTTTGTTGGTTTCTGGCACTTAAAAGACTATATTTGCTCGACTGCCTCTAACATAGTACTGAATCCTGGATAGCTGAAAGGACTGGAGTTTTTCAACTTCTGGTGGAAGGGGAGGGTGGGTGGGTATTGTTATTTCTATTTTGTTTTTATAGAGTAATAGTAACTGAGTAACCATGACCAGTAAATCTTTATGCAATGTGATTAGGATTTTGCACTAAATAAATATGAATAATTTCAGCACTATGCTTTGTGTTCGAGCTCGTAGCGCACTTTATTTAGATAATAGCTGTTTCATGCTTAATTGTTTCTAATGTGCCTCCTGGATCCTCTCATTTGGGGGCTATTAAATTTGATGTGACCATGAGGTACTAATATCCACTGTAACAGCTGAATCAGGTTTTCTTATTGTCACACATTTCCAGCATACTATGTTAACAAGTAGTAATTAGCACCATTAGCTCCTACATATTTCAGTGCCTGTTTTGTTACACGTGCTGCTGTTTTAAAATGTTTGTGTTTTGAGGTCGGACTGCTTGTGATTCATGATGGTAGTCTATGGTTGGTTAGAGAGTATTATGGGAAAATAAAGTGTGAATTATGTAACACTGGTATTACGGTCAGGGAACTCATTAAATTTTATTGCTTAATTATTTTAATCTTTGGGGTCTAGGGTATCTAGCAAGCGAGATAAGCTAACTAGCCAACGTTAGAGGACAGCTAATGTCAGATATTTAATCACACTTTGCACTACTAATTCAAAATTTATAAATAGACTGATGTGGTTTGAATTATTCATTCATTCATTTGCTGAACTGCTTTATATTACTTGGGTTGCAGGTAGGAAACTCTGGGTGAAGGCAGGGTTCACCCTGAACAGCTCTCCAATCCATCACAGGGCCAACACACACACACACACACACACACACACACACAACCATTCACACTCACCCTCAGATCTAGTTGGAACAGTCGATTAGTCAAATGTGCATGTCTTTGGACTCTGGTAGGAACCCGGAGTACCCAGAGGAAACCCATACAAGCACGAACATGCAAACTGCACACAGAAACCTGGGACTCAAACCCAGGATAGTTTGGATTATGTTTACTTTAAATGACTTTAAATTATTAGAGTGTGATCTGTAAAACATATGTATGGCAAACTGCAAACCACACACTTTATTTTATTAAGGCTGGGATGTCAAGATCACTGATTTTAACATCCAAATCTGTGTCTGACAAACTGGTCTTGTATGTCTTAAAATAACAACCCTGAAGCTTTTCCCAGATGGCCACCGATTTGACGGATTTTACTAGAAGGACATTGGTCTATAATTAGGTGGGGTCAGACCTCATTAAACCTTCCCATAAATCTTACCCTGATAATGCAGAGTATGCAAACACTAAGAAGGTGTCAAAACAAGTCCAGCTGAAAGTTTAAGGAAAATAGCAATCAGGGATTGGTTATGGTTATCAGACTTCAGACATCTTACTGAGCACCATTAAACCCATTATTAAAATGGAGCTGGAGAGATCCACAACTAAGATTAAAAAAAAGAAAAAAACTGAACAGATGTGGGATAAAAAAATTCTAACAGACATTTGAAACTGTTTTTGTCCTGTCACAATGCACAGAAGCCCCCCATGACACTCAGACGAAGACCATTACTACCACTCTGCATCCTGCATCTCACTGACCTCTATTGTGACCAATATTTTACCATGCAACATCCAATATTTTCCTACTATATTCTTACTACAACCAATCACATCACACCACCCACTTACAGGTTCTCACCATGGCCATCCGGTTCTTATAAGCACCGTGTCACACGTTGTGTTTTTCATTTGTTCTGCAAGTGTTCATGTGTCTTCATCTATGTTCTACACCTTTATTGAGTTCTTTTTGCTTTCTTATTAAACCATGTCCGCACTTTATTAAACCAAGTCCATGGTTATTTTTAAGATCTCCAAAGTTCAACTACCTTCTCCACGTTCATACAGACAGTTCCCCCTCTTTAACGGTTTCTACTGCATTTCTATTATATTGTACAAGTTCTTACTGCATCCACACTATTTTTAGAGAGGTAGTGGAAACATCCCTAAGTGAAATGGAGATTTTATGTTGGACCAAAATCCAATAATTCTCATCATCCTCACTCACTCACTTGCCGAACCGCTTAATCCTCCTAGGGTCATGGGGAGGCTGGTGCCTACTCAGCCAACACTGGGCAAAAGCTGGGTATACTCTGAACAGCTCACCAGACCACCACACTCACAACCATTCACACTCACACCTCGGGTCAATTTGGATCACCTAGTCAGTTTAAAGTGCATGTCTATGGACTGAGGGAGTAAACCGGAGTACCTGGAGGGAAGTGTGCGGAGAACATGCAAACTCCACACAGAAATGCTTGAGCCTAGGAATCGAACCCATGATCCTCTTCATGTGAGACGGACGTGCTAATCACTTTGCCCCTGTGCTGCCCCTTCTTATCACTCTGAAAAAAATATATTTACATAATAAAGCATGGTGATGCTAGGATCATGTAATGGCCTTGTTGTTCATCAGCAGGGACTGGGAAATTGGTGATGGTTGATGGTGTGATGGATGGAACCAAACACAGTGAAGAAGAAAATCTCTTCAGGATTTCCAGGTTTTTTGCCACATAGTGTATAACTGCGACATCAGTGAGGCCTGGTCACTGAGGAACTGATCCATTACACTGTCATGTTTTTGACAGTGCTTCAGTGTTCCCCTCTTTATTAGTGTCCTTGATCTTGTAGAAAGAAACAGAATTATAACAGCTAACTGCAAATCCCAAAAGGACGAGAAGTGCACCATCTAAGCCCACATGATGTCACTTCACGCCTTAGCACTTGTTCCATGTGCAATCATTTGATGTACCCAATTAGTAAATGACTGATGTACAACACGAACATTAATTGGCAAGCGATTGTACTTGCCAGTTTTCTCAGTCTTGGTGGACTTTTTATCAGCATAAAAAAACACTGTCAGATTTGTCACACAGCCTGACGCTACTGAAATCTGACAACTACAGGCAGTGAAGGATCTCACAAAGGCTTTATACCATGTACAATCTCATTCCTGTGCTTCCAGTACAGAAATAAAGCTATAGTAGTTACATCTGTGTTCCGCATTGGTGGCTGTTTAAAGCATGGCAGAAACTGAAGAACTTCAAATGCATAATTATCATTATTGTACATGAGGAATGGACACAAAACCCGTCAGCACAAGCACTTAAGGAGAGTAAGTTTGAATGCGAAAGCAGGATGAGGATGATGAAGATTGACGAAGGCAGATCGATCAGATCCATTAGTGGTGCGGGAGTCTTGTTGTCCACTTGAAGTCAGAGAGGGGCTTTTTGCCAGAATGTGTGGGAGCCGCAGGCAGATCTCGACAACCACTCGAGCCAGATGAGTGATGCTGAGAAAGCAGGAGGAGATCATCATTAATTGATGCAGTGGCAAGTGTGGGCGGCCGCGGATACACATATACACGCACACACACATTTAGGCAGGATGACGAAGGCCGTTGTTCTCAATCATGTCTGATAAGAGTGGGGATAGATCAGTCCTGTGACTGGCCATTAACACAGAACTTATGAGCGTCTGCTAGTTTTACTCTTGTTGTGTTGAATATGGATTTATATACTACCCGTTGTTGTTATGTTAAATGCATGATGACTTGTTTCAATGTTGTCTTTTTCTTCCATATCATTGTTACACATATGCGAAACACGTTCAGCATTTTCGCATAATATTATATTATATTATTATAGTATTTCTGCTTTAAGCTAAATAATATTTTTCCCACCCACATTTTTAATTTAGGCAAAACTCACTGCCTGAAGTTTGTTTACTTAAATGAGATACTAATTCATCATGCACCGTATGATCAGGTACTTATAAGTTATTGTTGTAAAGCATGCATTTAATTCATGTAATTGTAAAAATCTCATTTAAGGGTAGTCTAATTTTAGGCACCGTGGTCTACTGTGTACATAGTTAAGTATTTTTCATAAAATTTTCCGAACCTTCTAGGCTCGCAGAGCTCAGCTGACACTGTGTGAAGATGGGATACACCCTGAATAACTTGCCAATCCATAGCAGGGCCAACATCTAACCATTGACACTCACAACGTAGGACAATTTGGAACAGCCAGTTAGCATCATGTGCATGTCTTTGGACTATGGGAGGAAACTGGAGCACCCAGAGGAAACCCATGCAAGCACTGGAAGAAGCTGCAAACTCCATACAGAAATGACCTCGCCAGACACAGGGCTTGAACCCAGGATCTTCTTGCTGTACTAGCGCAGTTACTTGTGCAAAGTCTAGATTTCTCACATTAGTTGATGTAGATACAGGCAGACGCATGGTTGAGGAAGATATCACGTCTGATAGCTCACTACTTATATTTTTGTACTGCTGTCATCTCATCAATGAAAACGAAACATACTTTTTGTCAAACTTTTTATTGTCAAAAATCAATTTTAAGTTTCATTTTAGTCATGGCTGAATATCTTACATCATAGTTTTTTATTAACAAAATGAACATTACTGGACACTTTGAAATTATAAGGTTCTCTCTGACAACTGTGTCGTATTTCATACGATGAGCTACGTTTTAATATTCAGTAAGGTCAAAGAAGTTTACCTTTTAAACTAATAAAAGCAGTATTTTGGTAAATGATCTCATGTAACACTTTTAAAGTGAAATGAAAGTCAAACCTTCCAAACTCTCCAGTTACACATGAATATGTGTATATTTTTATTATTAGGTGGTTTTTACTTATTTTTTCGAAGGTGCAGTCTGCTAAAATTCCATTTGATTCGCATTAGCCAGTTTGAAAAGGTTGCTGTTTCACTTTCATGAGAGTGCAGGATCGCAAGCATAGGATGTGAATCCACCAGTTCATATAAGGCAAGATAATGACAATAATAACAGTATACATATAGTAAACTAACAAATCAGATACAAACTAGTGAACTTCTGAATAAAATGAAACTAGGCACTTCTACAATTCATATGTGATTCCTTTTACATACATACATTAAAACAAGCATGCTCTCCTGTATCTAAAAGAAAGAATACCTTACCATATACAGTATACATATGCAGATTAGTTCCTTGTGGCCGGCGGAAACGCGAGATGATCATGTGACTTTCCACTACTTTTTTGCATTGCAATCTTGTCCCCTTGTGTGTGGAGAAATTGCTGTGTTTTTAATCTCAACATGAAAAAAAGGTTCAGGAAACAGTGAGCTTTTCTTACATTTGGGTTTAATTTCCTTTTAAACTACTATCTCTGGTTCAAATTTTTTTGATTGGACAAGCAGTTTCAAGAGTTTCAAGAGGTGATATTTAGTATAACAGCACTGGTACATTTCACTGTTTGTATCATTCTGCACATCGAATCGATTTAGAAAGCGTCGTAACCTCATTCACAGTGTGTGTAAATAGTTAACCTGGAATTGCTGCTTTTTGTGCTTTTGCTTGCTGCCTACAGCATTGTCTGGTCCAGTTGTTTATCTTGCCATATTGTGTCCAGCTGTTAAGTGATCTTCACCATAATAATATTTACTATGATAGGCCTATATATTATGCTATGAAAAAAAAATTAGAGACAAAAGAACATGACGGCACATGAAGAATGTTTGTAAATATACAGATACCAGGGGCCTTGTTGGACACCTGGCATAAGCACACGATGCTCTCAGCACAGCGAACTAGTTCATGAGCTCTACTGCTGCCCGTGCATGGTGTGGGTTTTTTTCTTTGCTCCAGAATTTTATCTGTATTTGCTTTGCTATATTTCTCTGAGTTTTGTCCTTGTTTTCTGTGTTTTTTCTGTTTTTTTACTGCATTTTTTGATTAATAAAGCCCCGTTTTTCAGAGTGGTGACCCATCTTCCACTACTGCCAACAGTATGACTGTAATATAACATGGTTTTACTCATCATGCTACATTATACTGACTCTTCATGCATGTGCTCTTGGGGTAAAAACACAGCAGCTATGTGTTCATTTCTGGAGTAAAGTTAATATTTCTGCCAAATTGCAATACTTACGAACATCATTGGCTGACTATCAGCTGACTGTTTGAATGGTCATATCATGATAAGATGTCCCTCTGTCTCTTTGTCATGATGTCCCAGCAGTGTGTTACACAGTGTGACCTCATAACCTACTGATTGACCTACACACCATGTGATGTCATCGCCAAGGGGGCAGCACCACTGTGGTATATTCCACTAGCAAAGTTTTAAGCAGGCAGCACAATGGTGCAGTGGTTAGCACGTTCGCCTCAGAGCAAGAAGACCTGGGTTCGATTCCTAGGCTCGGGCGTTTCTGTGTCCAGTTTGCATGTTTTCCCCATGCTTGTGTGGGTTTCCTCCAAGTACTCTGGTTTTCTCCCATAGTCTAGAAGCATGCACAGTAGGATGATTGGCTGTTTAAAATCACCCCTAGGTGTGAGAGTGAGTGTGAATGGTTGTGTGAGTGTTGGCCCTGCGATGGCCTGTCAAGCTGCTCAGGGTGTATCCTGCCATCGCCCAGAGTCGGCTGAGATGGGCACCAGCCTCCTCACGACCCTAATTAGGATTAAGCGGCTTAGAAAATGAATGAATTAATGAATGAATGAGCTTTGCGCACTGCTTCTAGTTTGTCAGTATATCGCCAAGCCCTATTTTACTGTTAATGAGATGGTGGCTGGTGGATATGTGTAGTGCAGCAGTAGTTTGGATTATGAATGAGAGCTTGTGCTACTGTTCAGTTGCGTTGCATCAAAAAGAACTGGGCTAAACTCATATAAGTATTTCTTTCTCTTTTTCTTTTTTTCTTTTTTTTTTTTTTTTTACTGGTTGTTGAACCTACTTGCTCACCATGCAACTATACATAAAAACCTAATAGCCCAGACTCACCCTGTCAACCTTTAGAGATGATGCCTGGAGGGATGAAAGCCCAGCGCTCTTTCATGTGCAGTTGAATGCTTCTTTTGTGCTTATGACAGATGTGCATTTCAATTTTTGCATCATACATTTCCAGTGTTACCTGACGTGTGCTATATTGCAGCAGGAGGAGTACGGAGTGTCTGTTTCACTGTATATATTACTGTATATTTTGTACTGTATGTGTATTGTCTCTTTTTGTTGCATAGCTGTGTTAGAAACCATGGCTCGATGATTCTGTCATTATCATCCTGGCATTCAGCAGCAAATGAAAGATTGTTTGTGCTTTCCTAGCGACAGTAACCGCAGGAGAACGACACTGTATCTTGTCTCAGCCCATAGAACCAAAACTCAGTGGTCACCCTCTTGCCATCTGGTAATGACACTCGCAATCTAACGAACCATAATGAGCCCCAGGGTTGGGGGCAGATCGTGTAATATGCACTTTTCCACAGCTCTAGTTGGCAGTAGCGACTCAAAAGCAGCATGTTTTGCATGCACCGATGGCACAGTCAGCAGTAATGATGTCTAACAGCCTTTAATGAGGATGGGAAGAGGCATCTGCATTCTCCCTCAGATCCATTAAGGAGAGGGAATACAAAATCTTCATACTTTTCACGCAGTGATCTTTCACACTCCGGCTTAATAAGCGCTGATGAGCTGTAATGAGCTCTATTGTTCGCAGTGTCAGAACAGCCCATTTATATGTCAGTGGAAGGTGGGGAGCAGGAACGAATAGCGCCACGATACAAGCTGAGAGGACTCCTGAAATCATAACAAGCTAAATGAATGAAGGTCAACAAACCAAACATTAGGAAATGAAGAACGCACGCAGAGAAGACTTTACAAATAACAGCTGAACGTCTTGACACATGTAGGAGGAACGCTGGCCATGAGGACCCGAGTCGAATGCAGTCGTCTTCAAATGGCAGAAAGAGGAAAGTTCACCACAAAAGATTCACACTAGTGTGTTCTTGATGAATTACTACAGTATAGCTGTCTCATGGCAGAAGAATTACAGGCTTTAAGTCACTTCAATAAATTTTCCTCCTCCCCCTGCTTGCTGGAGCAGAAAGAAGAAAAAAAAAGTACGAATTGTCACGCTTATAGACAAAGCCTATAATCAAGTCTCTTATTGTGATTTTAAAATGGCCGTCGCAAGCCTGTCACTTGCAAATTGCCGTGAAGTATAAGATTATTGTATAAGCTGTTGGAAAAGCTTTGTTGTAGACTTTCTTTGTAATAAAAAAAAAAATTCAATCAAGCTACATTTACTGTCATCTGCTCACATGTCTGAGCATATTGTCGCTAATCTTTATACAGGAAATACACTCTTAAGAGGAAGGATAATTAAGAAAGTATTAATAATGAGATGTTTATATGGATACACTATGAAACACAGCACTGAATGATTACTCTGTTTACCTTTATTGGCCCTGGACGTGAATCTAGTCTTCGTTATTTTGGCAGCAGTTTTGAGAAGGTAGACATTTGCAGTACGTTCCTGGACATACTGTACGTTGTTGAACAAAGAATGAAGACAACTCTTTGTTAAGGATTTTCCTACATTAGCAGCAGAGTAATCATTAATGCTTCAGCACAGCTGTCAGCCTCTAATTGTAGCTGTGTTTTCTCCAACTGAGTATTCCAGTGTTTTGTGCTAAGGATTTGGAAAATGATGTAAGCGTAAGCAAAATAAACGGTAGAACACCAAAAATGTCTAGCGGCATCACTGAAAATAAGTATCAGTGTTTACTTACCCTGACTTCATACTGGTCAGTATAGAAGGGAATCACCAGGGAACACCTGATACGATATAATCACGATACCTAGATACCAATTTAATTTGTATTGTGATTCTGTAAGTATCGCGATTCATTAAATATCCTGATTACATTTTTTCCCACTTTTTTATTACAATTTTTTAAAACCTTGAACCCTGTAGAATAAAGTTTGTTGATTGTTATCCCCACCCAAAATAAGCAAATAATTCTCTCCTACCACATGGGATGCTATGCTGCCTGATAATGTGTGGATAGTTTAGAGTGTGGGTGGCACAGTCGAGTAGTGGTTAGAACGTCTGCCTCACAGCAAGAATGGCAAGAGTCCGAGCTCTGGCGTTTCTCTGTGGAATTTACATTGAGTTCTCCGTGTGCTTGCATGAGTTTCCTCCAGGTAGTCTGGTTTCCTTTCACAGTCCAACACATGCACATTAGGCTAACTGGCTGTTTCAGATTGTCGCTAGGTGTGAATATGAGTGTGAATGGTTGTGTGTTGGCCCTGCGGTGGTCTGGCGGGATGTTTCAGGGTGCACTCCGCCTTCGCCCTGTGTCAGCTGAGATAGGCTCCAGCCTCTTCGCAACCCTAATAGAGCGATTCAGCAAATGAGTGAGTGAGTGAATTTAGAGTGCGCCATCTGTAGGAATGTAGAGGAACAGCAATGTTTCACCACCTTGCGGTCCAACATATAAATAAAAAATGAATCAAATAAATCAATTTTGGAACCAGTGTGGCGATACATGAATCACCGCACAAAAGAATCATGACTCCCAAGTAAATAATTTATTTCCCCATCTTTACTGGACAGCGTGTCATCACCTCAGTCCACATGCCTCAATTACTCACCTGTCTCAACTGCTTTTCTGTACAGCACAAGGAGAAACAGCACACTTTGATTTGAATCTGTTCAAGCAACTCGGGCATTCGAAGATCAGTTAGAAGCAGGTGAAGTTACATCTACAGCGATTTGTTTTTCTTTTTTAAAAGATACACTATTGCACATTTCAGTGGTGTAGTGGTTAGCACGTCCGCCTCACAGCAAGAAGGTCCTGGGTTCGAGTCCCGGGCTTGGCGAGGGCGTTTCTGTGCAAAGTTTGCATGTTCTCCTTGTACTAGTGTGGGTTTCCTCAGGGTACTCCGGTCTCCTCCGACAGTCCATAGACATGTATATAAGGCTAATTTGCTGTTCCAAATTGTCCCTAGGTTTGACTGTGAATGGTTGTGTGTGTTTGTTTGTCCCTGTGATGGTCTGGTGAGCTGTTCAGGGTGTATCCCAGTGTTGGCTGGGATAGGCTCTTGCCTCTGCGTGAACCTAATGGGATTAAATGGTTTGGCAAATGAGTGAGAGTGATTTTTGCACACTTGACCATCACACACATATATGGGCTGAACATCCCATTCCAGATTTAGTCTCATTTTCCTGCTATGATAAGCTCCACTCTTTTGAGAAGGCTTTCCGCTAGATTTTGGTGCGTGGCTGTGTTCATTCAGCCATGAGAACAGGCGATTATGTACGGTGAGGAGGCCTCGGGTGCAGACGGTCATCCAGTTCATCTCAAAGCTGTTCACTGTGGTCGGGGTCAGGGTTCTGTGACGTTTTAGTGAATGGAAGCTATAATGGTACAGCATACAGATATATTCTGTCCTTTTCTTCACTTTGTGATAACAGTTTGGGGAAAGAACTGCACATGGGTGTTATGGCCACTAGCTTTTTGGCCATCTCATCTCATCTTATTTTTCAAATGACTTTATCCTTCATTAGGATTGTGGGACGCTGGATCCCATCCCAGCCACCTCCAGCAAAAGCTGGGTACACCCTGAACAGCACACACACACACACACACACACACACAACCACTCTCATTCACACCTAAGGGCAATTAAGAATATCCAGTTAGTTTAATTTGCATGCTTTTCAACTGTAGGAGGAAACTGGAGCACCCAGAGGAAACCCACACATGCATGGGGAGAACATGCAAACTCCACACTGAAACACCCTTGTCCGGCACGGGTTTCAAACCCAGGACCTTCTTTCTGTGAAGTGGAAGTGCTAACCACTACACCACTGTGCCACCCACTTTTAGCCCTATAATGCATTGTGTTTACCTTTTTTGTAATTAATGGAATAAGTCCATCCCTGTGGATAACCACACAGCTTTTGAACAATGTCAAGCGAATTTTCTCGATTATTAATTGAAATTCCACTATACTACCGCTCCTCACCTCTTATATTCTTGTTTAAATGTCTTTGTAATTTGTTGTTATACAGGATTGTATAAAAGAATGTAAGAGCAACATAAAGAAATCTCTCCCATATGCCACCATAGTAGGTGCTTGGTGCTTGGTGCTTTGCGTGTGTGTTGTGTGTGTGAATCACAAAAAAGAACAGGAACCCACAATTCTGTCTTGTTTGCTAAGTCCCTAGCTTTCACTGCTAAGCCTGTTTTGCCTATAGTGATCTGCCAGCTAGAATAAAAAAATCCTTCACTAAAAAAAGACACGAGGCAGTGAACAACCAGTATATTTGTCTTTAATTTGTTTCCTCATGTTGGTGTAACCTGACAGTGGTAGCATACAAACATTATGCGGGCACAGGTTGCACAGTCATGGCATCTTTGTCAATTTAGATTTTAGATAAATGAAACAGTATATAAAGAGTGTTTTGAGATTTCACTGGATTTTTGTGAAGTTTACTCTTCACTCATGCATGCGAATAAATATATAATAAACAGGAAAAAGAAAACAAGGGCAGCTCAAATTTGACGTTGATGGCAAAAGCAGATTGAAATGCTTGGTTAAATGGAAGTGAGTGATGTCTTGATGCGACACATCTGGTGTCAAAAGCCTTTAAGAGATAAACCAAAATTAAAAATTTAAAGCGGCCACAGTGCTGAGCCATGGGGAATCCCCTGAACATTTCCCTGACATTTGCAATGCCAACTGCTTTTCTTTGTGTTTCTTTGTTTGGTGTTAATGTATTTTTTATCTTATTTCATGCCTTGTGACTCAGTAAGTTGATACTTTTTTGTAATTGACTAAACCCATCAGAGATGGTTGTATAATTTTTGTTGTGTACTTTGCACATTTATGTCATTCAGTAATTATTTCTGTTCAGTGTCTTTGCATTTGACCTTCATCTGCTGGTCTTTTTCTATGTATATTGATGTTTATCTGTGTTTGTGTGTGTCCTGCCAGCTTTTGTAACACTCCTAAATGGCGACCAGGCACAGGACGCCATCCGTTCACTGCACCAGACGTCGGTGCGTGGTCGGGACATCAGCGTCCAGCTGCAGCCCACCGACTCACTGCTGTGTGTCACCAACCTGCCTCACACATTCACGGGCACTCAGTTCCAGGAACTGGTGCGCTCTTATGGCAACATTGAGCGCTGCTTCCTCGTCTACAGCGAGCTAACAGGCCACTCCAAGGGCTACGGCTTTGTGGAGTACATGAAGAAGGACTCAGCCTCCAGGGCTCGCTTGGAGCTGCTAGGTAAAGTGCAGGGTGACCGCTTTCTTATGGTGCAATGGAGTGACGTCAACCAGCTCAGCACGGCCCAGCACATCCACTCCAAGTGCCTGTGTGTGGAGCGGCTGCCTGTGGACTTTGACAGCTCCGAAGAGCTAGCACACATCTTTTCTGAGCACTACAAACCCGTCTTCTGCCAGGTGAGCCACAGAGAGAGGAGTGTGGGTTAGCGTTTGGGTTAGGTTTAGAAACTTACATGTATGCAGGGTTGTTACTGAATAAATGGCTCTCCCACCTGCCTGTGGAGTTAATAAATGTACTCGCTGTAATGGAGGGAAGATACTCCTTGCTGTGTAAAATTGCCAACCTTGTATGGGTTCTCACTGCAATTTACAATTTGTGATAGAGCTTCCCTCCTTTTGTGTGTATGTGTGTGCATGTCACACTATTACTCTATCAGACATTTTGACAACAGCACACTCTGAGTTTAAAACCACTTTCAGTCTTCAGCATAAGTACATGTGTTGTTCTCTACCCTGTCAATCTCTGCAAAACAATTCGCCAGCCAGTATTGGATCTGAGTAAATCATATGATGCTAGATCATATTTCTTCAGCCTTCATCCAAATCAAAACCTTTTAAAACCAAGAGGCCAGGACTGATGTAGGTCTTTCTTCTAGAAGTGTTCTCAGCCAACATAATAATCGATACTCACACCCTCACAAAGACATGATGCTCCAGAGCTACACCTACACCATAGACAAATTCAGAAGTGTTGGAGGTGGATGAAGATCACCAGGCTTTGACCGCTCTACTCTGAGTCACTCTAAGCTTTTAGGCGTTAGCTTTACTTTCGACAGCTCAATTATGCAGCAGCTCTCTGTTGTTGGCATGTGGAAGCCTTTTTTGTACTGGATTAGCATTACGTGATGAGGAGAGGTACTTGTATCTCTGGGATGTTAATCCTGTTTTAAGTTGTGATAATAGTCATTTTAAAGCAATTTATTGTTTTTTTTTTTTTTACTTAAATCTGAAACAGCCAGTTAGTTTAATGTGCATGTCTTTGGACTGTGGGAGGAAACTGGATTCCCAGAGGAAACCCACACAAGCACGGAGAGAACATACAAACTCCACACAGTTCACAGGTGCCCTTGGAGCAGAGAAGATCATGGCTCCACAATTAGCAGTGTGGTGGTGTTGGGGCTTGAGCCCCTGACCTTCTGATTAATGACCTTATCCACAGAGGCACCACTGTTGTGATTCTCTGAAAAATTAGTGCTCTCTTCTTTTTAATGCCAAAAACGTAATCAGTCAAGTTTGTAATGCAAACTAATAAAATATACAGAAGAGGGTAATTCACACCAAATGCACCTCTGACGCATTCTGTTGGAATCAGTGCAGCAGTTTAGACCAGTAACACTGCAAGTGTTCATTACATCCATACAAATGAGACAGGAGTGTTTTTGTTTTTGTTTTTTTACACTGAAGGTTTGGTTTTTAGTGTATAAATTATAATCAGACATGTCCGCTAACTTATCTCCATGTATTGGGCTGACAGATTATGAGCATAGTTAACGTTGCTGTACCTAGCCAGTTCGCAGTCACCATCAAAGATGTCACTCAGTAGAGACAGCATAAGGATAAAAGCTGTAACTGATTTTAACTAAGCACGTTGTGTAGGCTACATTAGATTTAAAACAACATTTCCAAAATTAGTTACCATCACTTATTTCTTCCAGACCTGCAGTTTTTTGGCCGAATGGTCGCTTTAGTCACTACAGAAGTTTCTGTGGATCATGAGTCTGCTGTTGTGTTCTCGATTGTTGAAAATCACACTTTAGAAACGGAGGCAGTGTAAATTGGCAAATGCACACATTCACTTACATTTCGCTCACGCCTACGTCTTGATTGCTGTGTAAACTGGGCTTTACTAGGACGTGTCAGAGAAGAGATATTTCTGGGGTAGGTAGTAAAGCTAGCACTGGTGTAGCATACAATACACGCATGCAGTGGACATGTTATATGGCCACAAGCTGCAAAAATGTAATTGTAATAAAGATCAAAATCAGTTTGCTTTACAGAATGTCTTTTTCATAGCCATAAGCACAACATGGAAACACGCAGTCAGTTTTGCAGTTTAAACAGAGATCGACAACAATTCCAACCAACTAGCATAGATCCTCCTAAGACTTAAACCATAATGCTGTGAGTCTTGCCATTTCTCTCAACTGCTTCTGTTTCTTACCACCTGATGAATATTAAACTTGATCTATATCTTTAAACAGGAAGAAGTTTGGCAAATTGCCATTATATGAGGTTCTTACAAGGAAATACACATAATATAGTTGAGAGAAAATATGATGTGATGTGAAATATGAGGACCGTAGTATCTCAAGAGCTTAACAGACTACTAAGAACAAACAAAATAAGAAGCTTGTAGCACAAGACCGATTTTTTTCTCCCTCATCCTCAAGTGTATAATTTCCATCAGTTTATGTACAGAATGGGTTCAGATTCTTGTTCTTGGCTGATACGACTAGAACCTAATATTGTCTTCATCTGTTGTAGCCTGTCCACCACAAAGCTCATTTCATCTTTATGCAAACTGAGATGTTTTTCTGCTTACCACAATTGTAAAGAGTGATTATTTGTGTTACCATAGAACAGCAAGAAGGTCCTGGATTTGAGCCCTGTGGTTGGTGAGGGCATTTCTGTGTGGAGTTTGCATGTTCTCCCTGTGTTTGCATAGGGTTTCTCCTGTTGCTTCAGGTTTTCTTCCACATGTGCCAGTCCAAAGACAAGCACATTAGGCTAATTCGCCACTCCAAATTGCCCCTCGGTGTGAATGTGAGTGTGAATGTCTGTTCAGCCATGTAACTGTAGCTACACGGTTGCATGTCACTATTGGGAGGCCTGAGGGAAAGACCTGGCAACCTACCTTGTAAAAGCCTCAGCAGAAAATACTGTGATAATAGTCACCAAGAGTCAAATTCAGCTGAGAAATCGTTACAGTATAGGAAATAGGAAGCTTTTTGTGGTTGTTATGATATATACATCTTGATGTGCAGTTTGATTTCTTTTGGAATGTTAACCAAAGCTGATCACCTCAGTCATACATACTGAAGAAAACGGTCTTTATATAAAAATTGACTATGACAGCTAGGATGGGTTATTTAATGTGAAACAGTAGTGATGTTACATTACTAATGTGAGCACCAGCAGTTCATATTGGCATGTGAGTAATTACATTTATCATCCTGCTGATACTTCTCTCAGAGTCGTTGTCGCTCCGACCCCCACCCCCCACCCCACCCAATTCTCGTACAGTGTGTGGGTGTGCAAGATGTCCTTTCAAGCCACTCTGTCTCTCTGTCTGTCTAGTGCATTTCAGTGCCTAAGGTGTTTGCTCTGATGCCGACAGCATTGTTCCGAAGTAAAGAAAATGAGCGAGGTCGCCTCCACATGGAAGATTCCAGACATTAGGGCTGTCTCGAGCGACACTCTAGCGAGCATGGTGAATAGGAATGCGTAGGCCCCCCACGCACTGAGATATTAGCTAGTAATTTGCATAATTGTGAGCGCTTCCTAGTTTCTGTTTATCATACTGTATTAGGCTGAGATTATGGTTCGCTTGGTTTTCTTTTTGCTTAGCTGTATTTTTGGTGATGATGTTATTTATTGCAAAACACACAGACAATAATGTAATTAATATATACTACTATATATGCGTCCATTCAGTAATTATCTATAGTAAGAGGGTACTACCTGCCGATGACATTTTTATAGATTTTATAAACTCAATTATATTTAAAATACAATTTCTGATATTTTCAGAAAGGCCCTCCAGACCTGGCAGGCCCAAGCATGTAGTTAGGGTCTCCTGGGAACGTTTGGCGGAGACTCCTGTCAGAAGGGCCTTTAACTCCCACCTCCGGCAGAGCTACAACCACATTCCAAAGGAGGCAGGGGACATGGAATCCGAATGGGCCATGTTTCGTGCCTCCATTATTGAGGCGGCAGCCCATAGCTGTGGCCGGAAGGTCAGCGGTGCCTATCGTGGCGGTAACCCCTGAACCTGGTGGTGGACACCTTCGGTAAGCAGGGGCCATCCAGCTGAAGAATGCCTCCCATGTGTGGTGTTTCGGGCATGTCCAACCGGGAAGAGACCCCGGGGTCAACCCAGAACACGATGGAGGGACTATGTCTCTCGGCTGGTCTGGGAACGCCTCGATCGCAGACATCATGCACCAGTGTAAACCCAGGGTGAGCCACCGCTGGCCCATCTTATGCATTACGCTTCTGCCACATGATGGGCTAATTAGATTGCTGCATCAGTGTGCAGGTGTATGGGCATTCCTGTTAGAGTGGGTTGAAATTGTAGTTCTGAGAACTGTAGACATTCCTGTTATGCATGTATCTCAACCAGAAATTAAGTTATAGCATTTCTGGTTACCCTCCGAAGTGAAAAGGAGAAAAGCAGACATTTTGACAGCCTGTATCTGATTACAAACTAAATTGATGAAGCTTATGTCAGTTTCTCTATGGCATGGAACTATACCACCACTTGATCAAAGGGTGGCATTTACTCTGTGAAGAAATCATATTTAACTCGCAAGGTTTTAGGCATCTTTATGCAGACTGATGGATTTTACCACAGTGTTCTGTAAAGTACCTCTCCATACAACATAGTCTGTGCACAATGTACATAGTCTGTGCACAATGTACACACACACACACACACACACACACACACACACACACACACACACACACACACACACACACACTAAAGTTATACACTAATCAGCCATAATATTAAAACCAACTCCACACAAGACCTTTGAGGGTGTGCTGTAGTCCTCTTGCACCAAGCAGTTTGCAGCACATCCTTTAATTCCTATAAATTGCAAGATGGGGTGTCCATGGTTTGGACTTGTTTGACCAGCACATCCCTCAGCTGGGGTATTTGCAGGACAATTTTTCTCAAACCATTCCTGAATAGTTTTGAGGTATTTCAGGGTCATTTTCCTGCAGAATTTGGGAACACCACTGCCATAAAGGGGTGTACTTGGTGTGGCACAGTGTTCAGGTAGATGGAACATGTCAAAATAACCACGTAAATGACCCTGCCCAGAACATTACACTGTTTCTGGTGGTTTGCCGTCTTTGCATAGGCCATCCTTTTGCCATCCCTTCCCCATGAAAGCGATCCACCTTTTTCCATTGCTCCATAGTCCAGTTTTGATATA
>JBCNYH010000006.1:8879688-8888731 GCA_039654325.1 Tandanus tandanus | reverse complement strand
TTTACTGGTACCCATTTATACTGCTGGGTGGACAGAGGCACACTTGTGGTTAAGACCTTGCCCAGGGGTCTTAGCACTGTGGGGTTCTATCAGGGATTCGAACCCATGACCTCCTGATCATGAGCCCAGCACCCTAACCACTGCGCCACTGGCCCCCAACAACCAACATAAACAGAGCTAAATAAAGTATTCCTTGTTTCCCCTGACAAGGAATTAAGAATGTAGCTCATTTTGATATTGGGGTCAGGAGGCATGTTAATAAATACCGAAAAATTTAACCGAGTTGGCTATCCATCATATCTGATGAGAGTGAGTGGGATAACTGTTTTATTCTATTCACACTCACTGGATTGTGAGAAATGAAGGTAATTTCCTCTTGGTGTCTCATGCACCTTGTTGGCCGGTTAGGGCTGCCTTCCAGCCTAGCACAGAGGCCCATCTGCTTGCTGCCATTTTGCTGTGTTGCTCACCACTTACAATGTCCTGATCCTCAGCCACTGCCATCAGATAATGCTGACGACTTGAGCCCTGTTCCTTTCAACATGCTGACAAAGTCATGTTTGGTATAAAAATAAATAAATAAATAAAGAAGAGTAATTTGTAAAAATATGTACACACCGTCAGTCACTTTCATTTCAGATTTTGTTGCTTTTTGTGGAACAACCCGAGAATGAAAGGAACAGCCGACCAGGTCGCCGAACAGCTGACACAGATTCGAAACTGCTTCCATTTTTCTGCACTGAAGTAGCTACTAATGGTATATGAACTGTTATACTAGTATTAGATTAGCCAATCAGAATGCCTGATTGCTAAAATTCAGTGGGTATGGACAGAATACTACTGGATATTAGTTTGGTGATATGAAATTGGGATTAGGATTATTTTTAATATTTGAGCAGTAAACAAAATAACCAAAATTACATTGTTCATTGTTTTGAATCCCAGTTTCTTCCTCTATTCATCAACCCATAAGGAGCTTAAGCTCATTTCCTCTGTACCTCAGAGAGCATGAGATATAAGAGTATACAAATAGGTTTTTAACTTATAAGTGTTTGTTTGCACATGTACTGTAAGTTTGTTTCTTATATGCATGCATGTTTTTACTGTATATATACACACACACACACACACACACACTATGAGTGTGTATGTGTGTGTCCACAAGCCTCCTGGGGAAAAGTAGGCAGCAGATGGGATTGCAGTATGATTGGGATGGAGCCATTTTACTAGCCATCTCAGATCTAATGAGGAAATCAGAGCTTCTACCATTTATGCCAACTCCCTTACACACATTTTGTCTAACCCCACAGAGCCAGACTTTTGACTACAGCATGAACCCCGATATGGGTCATATTAAATTTCAGTACAGTGGCACCTGCCATGCATCAATAGCCCTTTAATATTGCATTTTAAAAGATCAAGCAAAACCTGTATGATGCTGTTATGCAAGGAATTGAGTAATTCGGCATTGGTACCAAGAATTGACACATTAGCTAATGTGGCTGTGTAATGTGACATATAAGTATAATGTCCTTTTGAGTATAAACACCGCTCCCTTTCTTTTCATGATCTCTACATGACCATCGACATCACTTTTCTAACCAGAATCAAAGCCTGAGCTTACCCCAGTCATTCGAAATGATGTGCATTAAAGATATTCATGCTAACCATGATTACAGAATAACATTACATACCTGTGAAAGTGCGAAGACTACTCCTCCTACCAATGACCAAGTTTGCAATCTAGGGACAGAATAACTTATATATAAGTCTTATGCTCTCCCCATCCTCACAAAATTTCATTCCTCTAGTTCCTTCATTGGGTGCTTGACCACACCTTCCATACACAGACAAAGCCCTCAAAAATTAGTCCTGTCCTTTCAGGTTCTGCAGGTTTCATTGGAATCAGTTGGTAATGCAGGCCTCCACACTCTGAATCAGGAGGTCTCTATTGATATTTATAAAAACACACATGTTTGGTGAGTGCAAACCTCTGCCAAGCCAGAAAAAAATAGCACTATGTACACTGTACCCACTGCTGAGCCTACCAATAAATTATGAAGTGGTTCAAAAAGCTAAATAAATAAATAAATCAAGAAAGACCAAAGTCTCCACATCACCCAACCCAGAGCGGTTTGCTCATGTTACTTTGAAAAGCTGAACACATATCTACATCTGGATTCTAGTTTACTTGATGGGAAGGCCTCTGTCGGTAATGATGGGCAACACGATCTCAATCATGGTTGTCTCTCGGGGACCGAGGAAGACTTCTTGTTGTGCATCTATTGTCTGTGGACGAGGGTGGCCCTGGAGACCGAAGTCAGAAGCATACAGGCGGTTGCAGATAGGGCATGGGCCTGCTCGTTGGGGCAGAGGCCAATGCTGCTCTGTGACGGCAGTTGAGGGCTGCAGATAAGCACTGCCGGCGATCAGACTTAAAGTTAGAAGCTCCATACTAGACACCAACATCCCTCAGGGCTGTATGCTCACTTCACTGCTGTTCATGCTGCTTTGCTTTAAGCACTTCACTAATGATGTAGAGGTTATGGGCCTTAATAGCAGCAATGTTGAGTCAGCTTACAAAAAGGACCCCCTTAGGACTACCCCTTAGCAAAAACAAGTCTGTGAAGGGCAACTACAAACTACAGAGACTATCCTGAACATTTCAATTAAGGCCTGATATTGAAGTTGTTACCACTTGTGCCAGGTTTACTCTACAATTTGGCTACAACGTTTACCATTGTATAAATGAATTCTTTGGTCATGAGTTCCCGTTTGCTGCTATAACAGCCTTCACTATTTTGAAAAGCCTTTCCCCTATATATTGCAATGCTGCAGCGAGAATTTCTGCCCAGTCAGTTTCAAGGATTGGTGAGGTCAGGCATTGGTGTCAGGGTAAGAAGACCTGTCAGTTTTCCGGTACACCCTTAAAGGTGTTCAGTGGGAATGAGGTCAGAGCTCCGTGCAGGGCGATCAGATTCTTCCACACCAACCTCGGCAATCCATGAATTTGAGAATCTTGTTGTGCATGGGGAAACATAAACAGTCAATTAATTCTTATAAAATATTCATATTAATTTACATGCCTGCCCTATTGTTTAACAGGATAAACAAAGAATATCCTTTTTCTGAGGTTTTGTGTCTAATAAAGGAATCCCAATTTTTGTGCAAGTCCAAATCAAACTGATTAATGATGTAAGCAGATCATGATGATTTTCTTTAATCACAGATCTATCACTATGGGATCTTCATTAAATAATCTGACATGAAGAAGTTATCACTAAGGTCAAGTATTTTTTTAATTTTATCAATTTGGTTTCTGCTTATTGGTTTCCTGTTTCAATTCCAAAATGAATGAAAAAACAAACAAACAAACAAACAAACAAACAAACAAATAAAACAGTAAAAGCCACACTAGCCAAGCATGCTAGCTCATATCCAAACAAATAGACCTACAGTTGCATTCATATATGAAATAGTCACAAAGGCAGATCCTGGCTGATAGCTACATATGTGTCTGCAAATATTTGCAGTGATAAAAGTTCACGGGACACTCATAAACAGAACAGAAATGTATTAATGTATTTATTTTATAGGTACCTGGTACCTGCCATTTTGGATTTAGTACTAATTCGGGTTTGAGTTTTACCTCCCAACCCTTGTTATTACACAGTCTGCTAAAAATTTTGTTTGAACATTTTTGGGATCATCTTTTAGAGCATGAAAAGTAATAACCATAAAAGATTATTAAAGCCAGCTTTAGATCACAAGACTACAGTGGGGAGTTACAAACAAGCCAAACAGCCCACTAGGGTCTAATTTAAACAATACATAATCTCTATCTCCGCAAAGCCTAAAGCACTGTAACCCCTCCCACCCTTCAACACATTCTTCTATCGTCTGATAAAAGGTACCAGAGCATCTAAAGAATAGATTTGACTCTCAGACTAACAAATCTTCAACACCCAATGCCTCTTTGCCCCCAGTACTGCCATGGACTGAGCAATACTAGACCAACATGTGATCTTCGGTCAACCACACTGGTCCACTATTCAAAACTATAATTTGTACCGCAGTGTGATCTTCGGTCCTGTGATGGTTTGGCTAGCTGCTGAGGGTGTACCCCGCCTATGCTCAGTGTCGGCTGAGATCGGCTCAGTCTCCCCGCGACCCTAATAGTATTAAGTGGTTTGGCAAATGAGTGAATCAGTAATGAATTTGATCTTAATGATCTTACAGATGAAATGTTTGTGCAGGTTTTGTTTTTTTTGGTCTTGATAATTGTCCTATTTTGTTTTTTTTATTTTGGTCCTACACTCTTTCACCACTCTTTCCCACCAACAACATTCTAACATAGGGTAGAATCCAATATATTTTTTTAGCTACCCAATTCATGATCATGACGTAAAACCCTGCAATATATAACATCATTATGCACTTTTCGGAGTATCAAAGCTATGGTAAGGTGTCAGTGCTTTTATTACTAGGCACATTGTCTTGACTTTTATGCTGAAGCATATGATGAAAGTTTTCATTATTACTGTTTTACCATTTTCCATATTGCCCAATAAGTTAACAACCAACATAAACAGAGCTAATTTATTGCAGTATACTCATATATTGTGTATATATTGTATATTACACTGAGGCACTGTTTATGTGCTTGCCTTACACTGTCCTATATATTGACTTCTTGTACAGGATTGTGTGTTGCACAGTGGTAGTGGAATTTGTGTAAATGGATAGGATGTCAATATTAAACGTAGTTGTCTTGACTGATAGCTTACAAAATATCCTGTAGGATATACGCTTATGTTCTACAAGTAGGGATACAGAATATCAACTCAGAGACAGGCCTAGCAAGACATACATTATAGCACTTATTAACAGAGATGGCATGGAATAATAAAGGTGTGTTGGCGTGTGTGTGTGTGTGTGTGTGTGTGTGTGTGTGTGTGTGTGTGTGTGTTTTTTCTTGTAGATGCTGAGCAATAAAAAGGGTTTGTTGCCTGAGCCCAATTTGGCTCAGCTCCTAAACAGCATGACCAATCCAGCTGCTCTTCAGGTTCTTATGAGACCATACCACAGTGGCAAGCGTGGAGGTATACACACACACACACACACACACACACACACACACACACACACACACACACGTAAATGTGAGGAATTCAACCTCAGCGATACTGTACACAGTGTAAACCATGGTGATTGTTGGGCTTCCGAGTGGCACATCAACAAGGTCAACCTGGAGATTGCAAGTTCGAATCCAGGTTGATGCATATAGCCATCCACGGCTTGGAGTCCATGAAAGCTAATTGGTTCGAGTTCTTAAGGAAGGGAATGATGGCATACACTCACCTCCCTGTCACTTAAAGCGAGCACCAGCCAATCATGGGGGTCTTTGAGCTCATGCGTACAAGGGGGCGGATATCGCTTTTCCTCCGTGTGTGTTAGGCTGCCCCTGAATGCGCATATGCAGGAGTTTGTAAAGATGCGAGATACATACGCCCCTTCTTGGTAAGTGGTGATCGCATGATAGGGAGGCTTGACGGGTGGGAATTGACTAAATCGGATGGAATAAAAGACCCTTTCAGCATAACCTCAAACCATCGGAAACCTGAACAAAATTAGGTGATCCAAGAAGACGGAAATCAAAGCATGTTGTGTAATGGATAACACTGAGCTTTTGGAATGACCTTCCCAAGGTCCTGATCTAAGCCCTATTGAAATATAGGGACTGTGCCTGAAAAGCAACAAAATTTAATTGAACTTTGTCAAGAGGAGTGGTGAAATATCTAGCAAGTGTCAGTGTCAGTGAAAGTTGATGTGTTGGAAGTAGGAGAAATTTTCAAGCAATCGGATCAGAGTGACTTTTACAAGGGCCAAATTATCATGGATAAACAACTGGGTCTTGTGGTGTGTTCTCAGTATGCATTGACTAGTGCCAACAAAAAATGTGGCACAAGAAATGACAAACCAGGAACAGATTCATGGGCATCTATGACTCACTGACTCACATCACATATAATAGCACAAACTGCTGAAAACGTTAATGCTGGTTATCATAGAAAAGTGTCAGAACACTCAGTGCATTGCAGATTGCGGCAGACCAATCAGCATGTCATGCACATGCTTGACCCTTGACCACCACTAAAAGTGCCTACAATGGCAATGTGAGCATCAAAACTGGACCATGGAAGTAGACCGTTCTCATGAATCACATTTTCCTTTTCATCATATGGACACCCGGGTACATGTGCCTTGCTTTTGTGGGTGGCTACAGAATGATGGCAGGAGGATTGCAACATTACTATGACTATGTAAAGAAAGCAAGCCACTAGATGCGGTGTGATGTTCTGGGCAATTTTCTGCTTGGACATTTTGGGTCCTAGAATTCATGCAAGTCTTACTTTGACATGTATTATCTACTTAAACAAGTACACTTCTTTATAATGATGGTGTTCTCTAATGGCAGTAGCCTCTTTCAGCAAGAATAATGCACCATGCCATACTGAAAAAACAAATCAGAAATGGTTGAAAAAAAATTGGCCTCCAAATTGACTGTCTGTGGGACGTAATGGACAAAGAAGTCCAAACCATGGAGGCTCCACCTTAAAATTTTCAGTAATTAAAGGACGTGCTACAAACTATTTGGTGTCAGATACCACAGCACACCCTCAAAGGTCTTGTGGAGTCCATGCCTTTTAGGGTTAGAGCTGGATAGGTAGGTGGTTTTATCTTCTGGCTGATTGGTATGAGTATATATACGGTATATATGTGTAAGTATGCACACACAGTCCGGTCACATGATCAAAAGCTGATCTTCAGTTCAGTGACCCGGGCCAGGTTCCCTTCATTTTGAACCTAATCATATATTAAAATGAACCTTTCATTAGGTTTAAGAATAAATGAGCTGCGGAAGGCCTTGGAGCTTAAGGAGAACACGCCAAATATAGCTCTTGATTAAATCCTCTGAATGTTTCCTATTCTGGAAAGAGTGGCCATTAGGACTCACACTGGAATTGGATAAAAGAAGAGTGTGGACTGCTGGCATACTTTCTCTTCTTTTACCACCTGCTTTTTTTCCCCTTTTTTAACATATTTTATTCATTACCTTTTTATTTCTGGTGAGCCCCATTGCACTGCCAACTTTCCCTTTTTCTCGTCAGGGAAGTTTCGTCCTCATGGTGTTCCTTTTCTCCGACCGCCGCTGACAGCTGCACTGCTTCAGCTAGGAAAAGCACAGCAGGTATGTTACTTTGTCGTGCACACACATCCACACCTACTATCCAGAATTCTTTCGTTCTCATTCATCCTCATCATCTGTCATTTCCTGTCTGGTCATTATAATGTAGGTGCGATGAAGCACGCAGAAAGCAACTCTAATGTGTTATTTAGATGCAGTGCAAGTAGCAGAACGAGAATCCAAAGACAATTGAGTTAGTTCCTAATGAGAGTTGGCACACACATTATTACTCAACGAGTGCAATGTTTCTCTATGTGTTTCAGAATGCCATGCTGGGGAACGGGTTTGTTCTGCAGAACCTTCTCCACATGCACATGGCACAGCAGCAGCTCCTGCACATCAAGGACAAGCACATCACTAATGTGAGGGTGTATTGGGTTAGGAGATGGTGTCTAATTTCTGTCTTATTCCTGCAGTATTTCTGAATTCGCAAGGAAGCTACTAAGTTTCAGATATCTGGATTATTTTTGATTATTATTTATTTATTTATTTATTTTGCTTAATCTTACACCGATCGCATTATTTTGACATTCCTATATTTGTTCCTGAGAAGGCATTATTGCTTTGCTCTTTTTTTTTTTGTCATAAATAATGAAAGCTGTGACTTTCAGTCAGGAACACATTAGTTTTGTTTAGCTTGCATTCCACTCGGAGCATCAGAGAGCCTGCGGGCTGAATTCCAGTTTTATTTGATATTACACAATAACACATCACAGCAGCTCACAGAAGATATGAGAGACGACATCAAAAATTATTCCTGTGTCTGTAACTGTGGTAGTACATGCTCTACAGTCTACAGCCTTTCATTCATTTCCTGTTAGTGGATACAGGGCCAGATAATGTTAATGATAAGAGCGGCCCATAATGTACGGGCACACATACATACATACATACCATACATACATACATACCATACATAAATACCATACAAACGGTCACTGCGGGCAAACTTGCAAACGGGCACCACGAGCAAACGGGCACTACGGGCAAACGGGCACTACGGGCAAACTGGCACTACGGGCAAACAGGCACTACGGGCAAACAGGCATACATATGTGACGGACTGACGCAAGCTTCCGAAATGTTCGGAATAAACCAGGTCAGGCAAAGAAGTTGCTTTAGTGATTTATTGTAAATGAGCCAGTAAGTATAACATAAATAAATGAATTAGTAGGGAGAGGCGGTCGTAAGCCCGTTGTTTCAGACTGTAGGAGATGAGAGGCGAAGATTGCTCGTGATGATTTAGGTGTCCAGGTTTTAGCATAGTCTCGTCAGCCAGTTCAGGTGAGTGGTCTTCGCACTTATATAGTTAATATAAAATTCTGTGTGACATCATCAACATACAGTACAGTATGTCATAGTACATACAGTGTCATGGGAACTACTAACAGGATGTGCCTGTTACGTCACACATACATACATACATACCATAGAAATGGGCACACGGCCACTACGGGCAAACGGCCACTATGGGCAAACGGGCACTGCGGGCACTACAGGCACAACGGGTACAACGGGCAAACGACATACAGAGACTTTGACGTATTGACTGAGTAATAGAAAGGTCAGTGCTTATGTTCGGTATGCAACACGCCACACCAACCCTGTTCATGCTGGCTGTGAAATGGTTGTGTGGATGAATGGAAAATGGCCATCAGAGTTCTTTCCTCTGATGAATCTAACAAACGTGCAAACTGTCACTACGGGCAAACGGGCGCTACGGGCAAACGGGCACTACGGGCACAACGGACACACGGGCACACATACATACATACATACATACCATACATACAT
>JBCNYH010000006.1:8794799-8814739 GCA_039654325.1 Tandanus tandanus | reverse complement strand
ACACACACACACACACACACACACACACACACACACACACACACACACACACACACACACACACACACACACGCAATCAGATGTGTTTTTATTGCTTAACTTGCTAAGAAAAATAAACAGTAAACAAACAATAAGAAACATTAATACCCAGACATAATTAAAAAATTACAGAGATAAATTAAATACAAATACGTACACCACCTCTCAAACATACGCACACACATATGGATGGTACTTACTCTCCAGGTGACGCACACACACTCCGAACAGCAAGGCAATGTGTTTGTGTGAAACCTGTCGCATCATGCTGGCTGTCTCAAAAAAGGCCTAGAGAACAACAGGGAGACAGCATTCTTTTAAAATCATGGCACTGAGAGACGTGATGAGAGAGACAGAGATAGAGAGTAGAGTCTTCCTTACCAGAGATATATCCCTGTGACTAGAGCCGAGCACTTTTAGCACCACCTTCACCTCCTGTAATCCCAAGTAGTTCCCAAAATCCTCCTCATCCTCGCACTTCAACTTCAGCACACCTGCATAGATGTTTGTCCTGGTGCCCAGACCCAAGTGTTCTCCCTAAACACCCAAAATAACAGTTTAGAGTTAGCAGAGAACAGCAGAGAACCCTGAGTGTAGCTGCAAAGCAAACCTAAGACTCGAGTAAATGCTCCAGTGTGCTGCGCAGTCCCATGTGAGAATATGAAAATTCATAGCAATCTACTCAGTTACAGGCATTAATACAAACTAAGACACTTGAAGGAATATATGATTATCATCCCTTCTTACAAAGTTTCTAATGTTTAAAGGTGTTTTTTCCTCACATCTCACTTGAAAGATATTTTCTGAGTATAACTAGCATCTCTATATTCCATTTGCAGTTTTTGCAGCAGCCTTTATTTTAGTGTTTCCACATACATGCTGTTTGCACAATACTTTGTACTTGGTATACTCCCACCCATATTTATGTATAATTTGAGCATATATGACTATACTGAAAGTTTACTCTTCTGCCCTGGGTACATTTTATTTAGTAATATTTATTTTATTTATTTAGTAATGGACACATGAATATGTGTCCATTACCAGTTCATGGACCTACCACAAGAATTTCAGCATGTAATTATCCATGTGCCATCTGTGCAAATGAGCGAATGAGAAATAAGACTTTGACATAGTTCTTGGTTTTGTAATGACTGTCTTTCATCAGTACACACCTCGACGTACCTAAAAAACATTCTGCCATGTATCATATTTCATCACAACTGAACTGTAGTTCAAAAGCTGATGATATTCGAACCAAGTAGCTCTTGCTGTAGTTACGAACATGTTTCATATCACTGAACATGTGAACACATGCTTACCAAAACCAAACACTGGATGACTGGAAAATGTAGCCTGGCCTGCTGAATAGTGATTTCTACTGAGGGCAGGGTCCAAATTTGATGCTAACAACATGAATGCATTGATCCGACTTATGTCAACAATCCAGGCTTGTTAAGGTGGTGTAATGATGTGGGGGATTTTCTCTTAAAACACTTTGGGCCCATTAATACCAAACATTCATCACCTAAATGCCAAAGCCTGTTAGATTACAGTTGCTGACCATGTGTATCCCTTTATAGCCAGAATTAACCCATCCTCTAATGACTACTTTCAACATGATAATGCATCATGTCACAAAGCAAATGTCAACATAGACTGGCTTCATGAACATTTCAAGGAGTTCAGTGGCCTTACCAGTCACTGGACCCAAACGCAATAGAAAACCATATAAAGTGCACCTAAAACTCTGCAGGAACTTCGTGATGCCATTATGTCAACATGGACCAGTATTTCAAAGAATGTTTCCAAAATGTTCTGGAATCCATGCCATGAAGAATTGAGGCTGTTTCAAGAGCAAATGCAGGCCCTACCCAGTATCCTTATATGGTGTTCCTAATAAAGTGTTCAGTGAGTGTGTGTATTTGTGTTTGTTACACAATACCACACAATAAAATATGACATATTTGAATATTCGGTATTCTTGCTCCATCGTGGTAAAAGATCAGCTTGTGGAACGTGCCTCCTAAAAAAATGCCCTCTATTTGATTAATACTATAGATATTGTGGATGGTGAGGGATAAGTTTAATTCATGTACATTTATGCTGTTCACTGACCGTGGATATCTTTCAAGAAAAAGCACAGAAGTGATCCATAGAAGAAAAGTCCTACCTGTCCTTAAAAGTAACTTCACATGGAATTAGACTGAGGATGTTACAAAATGCTTGTCATGTCCCATATAATGCCATGTATTATATCTTTACAGTTTATAGCATGTCATGTTAAAGCATATCTCAGAAAGATATGTACCTGGACAATCTCCTCTTTAAGGATTCGATGGAAACTCAGTTGGCTGACTTGAGGCTGTCTCTGTAGGACAGACTCTCTGTCAGAGGTCATCACCAAAAGATTGGAAACCTCTGAAAAACAAAGTGGGGGGGAGATGGCATGTGATTGGTTGAGTGGGAATTGTCTGGGTCAATCGGCTACTTTGGTCTAGGTATCAGGCTTTTGTCTCTGCTTAGGAAATGTGAAGGGTATCATATGAATCAAATTAGAGAAGCATGCATGTTTGCATGAGTGTGTGAGGCGCACGGAAATAGTTAAACAAGCACTTGTAAAAATCTGCAAGAAAACTATTCAGAACATGTTAGTGTATTTATATAAGGTGTCGGCCTGTGGTTAGCTTGTGCATACGGGGGCGGATCTACTATGCACTGCTGTCGTAAATGTGTGTGTGTGTTCTACAGTGGTTGCCTGAAGAAGGAGGAAGTTGCCTGGTGTCACAGAGTACATATAAACACTGCACGGTTGTCTTTAAAGAATGGCAGGACAACCATATACTACAGCTCTACGTAAGCCATTCGCATGTGTTTCTGCACCATCCTATTGATGTTGTTTTCATTCACTTGTACTGAAAACATGTTCTTTGCACATGCTTGTTTTAGTATCTGAAGGGAGGGCATAGTGTTTCACAACAAGCCTTTCTGAGATCAAGAGACAAGAGCTGAACAACAACGGAAACCACATTTACCACGATTCCTGCCTGCCACTAATGTCTCAGAATGTACTCGTACGGCATGGAGATGTAAACAAAACAGCGTGGCTGCCACACACTTGGGAGTGTACACTTCACTTAACATGTTTGTGTTGACTGAATGTTTGGATGAATATATCTGTGTATATGGGTGTGTGTGTGTATGTGTTTGCATTTCTGTGTATATGCATCTCCCCGTGTCTCTACGTGTGCCCGCATGTCTGCATGAGTCACTCCGTATGCTTCTCAGTGTTTGTGCACCTGCCTGTATGTTTCTCTGTGTGTGCATTAGCAGTTGAGTGACTAAACAGCCCAGTCAATTTACTAAGCTAATATCAAGCATTTGAGTTATAATCAGCATCAGCCAATCAGCCTGCAAGCCGATTAACGAAACTACTAGTGTTTCATAGGACACAAAACTTGTAATGATTGCAATTTTCATACCTTTTTGTGGAAAAATAAAACTGAATTTAACTGATATCTTACAAAATTTAGTCTAATTTAATGAGCATGCACAGACTGTACATATAATGTTTAATTGTAGAGTAATTTGCTTGGTTATTATGTTGTTCTAAGAGATCTGGAGAGGGAAAGGGCATCATATTAAACACTGGCCACTTTACTCAAATATCAGCACTAGCCTTATAATTAATTGTCGTAAACAAAGTTTCCAGAGAAACAGAATGTTTTGGATGAATGGCCTACATCAGCTGTGCAACAGAGTACTCCTGAGGCTGTAGTGAAATATGCACGCCACTGGTTTCACATGAAATCCATATACACCACCAACCAGCAGCAGTGACATAGACTTCTTTCTGTCTGCCTGAGGGAAGCTGAAAGTCTTTCAGTGTTCCTGCAACTATCTGTGCCTACATGCAACTTAACGAAGAAAGCGTTTCCACCAGGCAGACAGCAATAAAATTCTAATAGTGTAACAGTATAATCACTGGGAGGCTGCTGTGACCTGTGAAAAGACTAACTATGCAGCCATGACATATCCGAGCATATGTGGGTTATTAAACATGAGTCATATACGTTGTCATAAAGTGCTGATGTGAATATTAAGTCAAAGTTATATATCTTTTTGATCTCATCTAAAATGTTGTACCCGCCTAGATACAAATCATCATGCCTAACAGCTGTCAGTGTGCCATGTGAGAGTGATCAGGTGTGGACATGCAGTACCTCGGGGCTGCGGAGGACAACAGCGGCGCAGTTGAAAGCGCAGGTTCTCTGTACGGAGGCTCTGACCCTGTAGGTGGTCCAGCAGATCTTTCAGACTTGTCCTGAACGTTTCTGTCCCAAAGAGCCTGTAGCCCAGAGGACCCACCTCTATCTGGAAGTTCTTATACTGGGGAACAGACCTGGACTGGGACAAGTCCAGCTGAGTGGGTGATGCAAGGAGGAACAGAAGAAGACATTTAGATTATAAACAATCTATGGACTAGATGCATAAAGATGCTCTCTTAAAAGACTGCACCAGTGCACAAAACACCATAATAGGACTTTACATAACAATGGCACCAAATTTGGTATTTGAGCTGACATTCAGATCATTCACAGCAGTGCAAGAGAAATATGCTTTACATGATTTTCTCTCCACTGACTCAACATTGCTACTATTTTCCTCTAGATTTTTACTGACTGACCAGTAAATTAAAAGAAAAAAAAGTAATTCACTGGTCTACTTTCCCATAACCAAAAACTAATAGAACACAGTGATAAAGGAAAAATGAGAAAGGGCAACTGGGCAGTTTTAGAGTCTTGGGCCAACTGCAATTTTTCTAATTTCAGCTCTCAAAAATTTTAATGTTATTTTACATAGTATGTGTCTGAAAGAGTGATGCACAAAGAGAACAGAAAACAGAATGAAAATATCTATATCCTGTGCTATGTACTCAAAAACTCAAAGCAATTTAACTTAGTCTCATATTTATTATATCCTACATAAGACACTGAACTTTCATTATGTGGGGCTTGTAAATAAAATAAAAGATTCTCTTCTGTATACACGACACTACAATGCTTATTATTAACAGTCCTACTAGATATTATATAGATATTTCTATATACATATATATATATATATATATATATATATATATATATGTTATCTGAAATCATCTGGAATCATCATCCTTTCAATCATCAAATCAAACTACACATGATGATGTGAAACAAGTCCTAGTTTCCGTCAATCACATGTCCGTTCCGGAATGAATCACTTTTACTGAAAACAAAAAACGTTCTTCACGTCTAAATATTCAGAAAAATGAGAAAGTTTGTTGTCTTCATTCTTGTTGCCTCTTGAGAGGAATGTACCTCATTCATATTTTGACAGAAACAACACGAAAATCATAATTTTACTTTATGACCCCTCTGACACACATTTGGCCTTATTACTCTAAAACTGCCCATCTCTGCTTTTAGGATATTTTATAGTACAGTGTCAAACCACACAAGCAACAGCCGACAAGCTACATTTCCAGCATCAACACTTTTAGGGCTGTGCTGTTAACACTATTTAAATATGTACTTATATAAACACTATTATAAATATGTACACTATTTAAATATGTAATGTACTTTAATATGTTTTTATATGCACTCATATGGATGAAAGAATTCATGATAGTGCGGTGCAAAAAATACTACCTTAAAAAATTGAACTGTGGGATTAATCAGGCATCTTTCAGGAGCACACCTGTACAATAAAAAGTCCCACACTAATATTTTGTTGGAGCCTTGATTTAAAGCGTAAATCACCATGGCACTGATGCTTCAGTTAATCAAGTCAAGGCTCAGTGGCATTATATAAGAATAAAATGAAGTCAGCTGATGATCTGAATGTACTGAATGACCAGGTTTTACCATCAATAGACTTTTTTCTTTCCTAATATAAAACTGGGGCTCAAATAGTGAAAGAGTGACTCAGGGAGCATGAGGAATCATTTTCACACATGAACTGGCACCACAGAATCCTGAACGTAACCCTACTGAAAGCTTTTGGGATGGGCTGGAGAAGACTTTATGGAGTGGTTAGATTTTTCCCTCATCAATGTTTGCTGAAAAAATGCCACGTTGATTATGCTCTGTAATCAAGGCTAAAGGCGAAAAAACTAAATACTAGAGTGTGCGACTTCTTTTTTGGCCAGGCAGTGTACATTTAGCCTGCTTTCTTTACTATTTACCTCACTGATTTGTCTTCACAGCAGCGACTAGTAAACATACAGGTCAACTAGTCTAAGGAACTCCTATAATGCATTGCAGCTTGAAATAAATACAATAATGCATCACATTTATAATCCAAAGTCCATGCAATCTTCTTCAACTTGAATGACAGCATATGGAAAAGTACCTCCATGCAGACAACAGTCATGATGATATAGTTGTAGTCTGTACAGCTCCATCGCAGGACATAGGAGCCCTCTTCATTGCCCTCCTGCCTCAGTTTATGGATGGCGTACTCCGTACTGAGTGCAGAAGAAACAAACAGGAGAGTAAAACCACTCATACATGATGATATCTGCAGCCATGTATGAT
The DNA here is from genome assembly GCA_039654325.1 of Tandanus tandanus. Classification (NCBI taxonomy): domain Eukaryota; kingdom Metazoa; phylum Chordata; class Actinopteri; order Siluriformes; family Plotosidae; genus Tandanus; species Tandanus tandanus. The sequence continues at coordinate 8,808,119 of JBCNYH010000006.1, read as the reverse complement.
AACAAAGGATTTCAGAAGGATTGTAGGGCAGCTTTTAATGGAGAACACAGTCCGAGTTGACTTGATGTATCGGTATATACCGTACCAGATGGGTCCATGGCAGCCATTCTGCAGATTCTGAACCACAGAAGAAGGTGCTACATCAGTGCAGAGGTAGTGATGGGCGTCTACGGTCAGTCTAAAATATCCGTCCACCAGAGCTACAAAAGCCAGAGCCTCTTCACGGTAGCCTAAATTCAGCTCCTGTACAACAAGACGATGAGCGTGTCCACATAAAATACATCCAAACACCCATTTCACAACATTCACATTTTTTAAACAGAACTATATAATAAACAGTGCAAAAAGGACATCCTGTGGACATCCACACGTTTCTCTTTATTATGAAATTTAGTTTTTAGGTATAGAACTCAACACTGGCTGTTATCCTACAGCAGTATGACTGTTATAAACGTGGCTAACTTACCATGGTTTTGTTGTCCTGTCTGTATATAGTGACGCCACCTTCTTTTGTGACAATGTGAGTGATTTCATAAAAGTCGGAGAAGAGGATCCATCCGTCACTGGCATCATTCTTTTGCTCATTCTTCTGTCTGCTGTCGATCCTCGTCTTACATGATTTATTTTTGTCTTTGGGTGTCAGAGCACTCTGTTCAGGAAATAACGCGAAATATTGATTGGTTATTTCAATCTGACCAAGCGTCACAGTCCCTGACATTCATTTTCACTAAAACAGAGTTTTAAAAAAAGGCTAAGTAAGTAAAGAACTGCATGGAAAATATTGCACTTTGATAAAGGACAACTAAAACTTTCAGGCTAAAAACAAAATATGCTGATATTCCATAAGAAATATCAAATCCCCTAATTTCCATGTGTGGAACAGACATTTTAAAAATCCACTATATATTCCAGCACCTTTAATATTCAACTAAAATTCTCATTCTTCAAAGGGTGCCAATAATTCTAGGCTTAGTTGTAAGTAATACACAAGGGTTCTCGTAATCGTCTTTCTCACCTTATATTTCATGCAATACAGTAAGATGGGGTAATAAGGGACAGTTTTTTAGCATTTTTGTATTGTAACTCCCACACTATTTTTGTTACAGTAATAGTTTTGTTGTTAAATGTTGGCCCGTGATGCCTTCTTTACTTTTCATTAGTGACCTTTTTCCTGAAGGTTCAGTTTAACCTATTTAAAAAAAATAATAAATAAATAAAATAAAATTAAAAAAAAACTGCCTTTCCTTTATTACACCACTGATGGGGTTATTAGGGACACAAACTTGTTACGGAAACTGTGCCCAGACTCACTTACACAGGGGTTATTAGGGACACTAATAAAGGAACGACCTCCAAAACAAAAAAAACCCGGTCTAATACATCTCTTACTTGTATTTAGAGTTAACAGAAATTGGCCACTTTTCAAAACTTTAAAAGACTATCATAACAGACTGGCAAAATCATGAACACAGTAAAATTACACAGCAATAAACTGGAGCATCATATTTCAAAACAAGTTCAAAACAATTGATTTTTATAGCAGAAGTCCTGCTTAAAATAGCACTATAACATTATTGTGCATATAACTTTATAAAACCTTTAAAATCATCCTCAAATCGAGGCAGTTCTTTGTGTAGCCCCATTGAGCACACACTACCAGCCAGTTTTGCAAGTAGCTCCTCGACATCCTTGCCGAGAATGATTGGTGCACCAACTTGTGCTGTTCCTGGATTCCCTTCCGCTTTAATGAATGACATGCCTTGTTTTATTGCGCGTACAGCTTTCTTGTAATCCTGCTGGGAGTACTGATGACGTCTTTGAACTCCAAGTTTGTGTTTATATGTGCGTGGCATGTTGTGAAACTGTCCCTAATTACCCAAATTGTTACCATTTTCCCCCCCCCGTCAATAAGAAAACCCGTTTTTTTAAAAACTGTAATACCATGGACGTTTTTCTAATATATACATTACTAATTTATATACATGCAGCCAGTTTCTCTACACACACAAAGTTTTGACCACCTTTGAATTTTAGTTCCGAAACCACACGTCAATATTCACACAATATCTCTTGTCGATTTAGATACTCAGATTCCTTTACTACAGGAAATTATCGGTAACATAATCACCTTTCACCATAACAAGTATCATTTTTCTCTCTTGATCATAACCCCTCCTTTTGCTAACAAAAAAACTTTCTGGAATATTGTCCCTAATTACCCCTGCGTCCCTTGTCACCAAATCTTACTGTATATAATACATTCTACATACTACATTCTTTGTCCCAACCATGTGGATGAGCTCACTCACCTGCTGAAGCCTCTTCCTCCATGAGATTCCAGTTGTGCCACACACCTGTACTTCATAAGCCTGTCCATCATCCCCCATGCTGGGTGTGTGTGCACGTGAGGCGTCACCTTCCCCACAGACGCGCAGGGTTATAGGCTTCACCGTTTCACGTCCCAAGCCCACTGTCAGCGTCTCCAGTGTGGAGAGGTATTTCACCTTCAGGTCGTAGAGGGTGATGTTACTGTCCCGGATGGTCTTGCTGTTGAACTCGTTAAGGAAGTTCTTAAAAACATTGTTGATGCGCATGCGAGTCAGGCAGCTGCGCTGCTTAATGGTGCGGTTGAGGCTCTCAGGAATAAAACGCTTGTAGCTGAGAGGGGAAGGAAGAAGAGCAAGAGGATAAACGTTAGAAACAAAGTCAAAGTGAGAACAGGAAGTGGAATGTTGCTCTGATTAATTTATAACAGACTGTGTATGTAGTATTATAACAATAGAAAATTATAGTGGCTTATGCATGCAAAAATGCTTCTATTTCTAAGATCAAGAAGACATACAAGTTCAAAATAAGTTTTTTAGCTTTTTAAAAATAAGTATATGCAATGCAGAAAACAAACTAAAAAAAAAAGGAGGGAACATTACAGGACTGACGACAGGTTGCCCTGCAAAACACACATCTCTAACATCTGACATAGGAACGCCAGATGAGAATACACTAAAGCTACAGAGAAGAACCTGCATTGTTCTCAAGTGTATAAAGAACATCTCGCACAAAGATCTGTAGATCAGCATCTACAAAAACGGGTGGAGACATCTTCAGTCAATACAATATGCCAGCTCATCAGTTAAAAGTGTTAAAGGTATTGAAAATCAGGCATGTACTATATCAACTGGAACAGGCTCACCCTTATGTTTTCCTGGGGCAAATAAACAAAGCAACACTACAGTCAGCTCGGAAATATTTTGCCCTAAGACAATAGCCTGCGGTGTTCCATTATGAGAGAGCAACACATGAAATAGGTACTGTATGTAATCTATGCTGCAAATTAGGAACTTGGGGTAAAATGACCCAGGACTTGAAGCTGAAGATGACTGAAATCAGAACATAACCCTGATTAATAAAAGTTCATAAAACGCCTACGCTTTACGTCAGAGTGAGAGAGGGAAAGGAAAGGGTGGTGGTAAAAAAAGAAGGAGGAGCGCTATAAAAAATAGACGCAATCTATTTTAGAAAATTACACTTTTCATTATGTTGGATGTGGTTCAAAGACATCACAGTACACAGGGAGCACATACTTTGTGTTGAATGTTGAACCACTTACACTGGTTTACTAATATATCCCACATCAGTACTGATCAATAAATTATTATAAACATGCACTACCACAGTACTGTATATGTTTACATGAACCAGAGTTAAAAACAAAACAAACAAAAAAAACACTCCTGGTAATTTTAACTCTGTATTTTCTCTCAATTTGATCATCCTTGTTATTCCCCCTTAACCATGAGGGCTAGCTTCCTCCAAGACACATGAAGCCATCATATCTTTTCAAATTGCTGAATGCACTTGGAGGAAATTCTTAACTGCCCTCTGACACATAAAGTACTAGTCAAAGGTTTGGACGCAACTGCTACTTCAGTTAGAACGAGATGGTGTGTCTAGACTTTTGACGGGTACTGTATGTTATAACAGCTGTTATAAACAATTGGTCCCTCACCAGGCTCATTTCTTTTCCTTCTCCTGAAGTTATGCTTCAGTCCACTGTACCATCACTCTGAAAAACTTTCCGCAGTCAAAGTTGTGATAAGAGTGAAATGGGACTGTCATTCAACTTGGAATTTGGGAAATCTGAAACTTGGGCAATATCTAACTCGTCTGATGTTATTCCACGCATTTAAACCAACTTAATATATATTAAATGCTGCATGTATAGATAATAAAATAACATACATTTATAAATAACACTTTTTAAGTATATGTCATCATAAAATGAAAAATGACTGAAATTATATGGAATTTTTGGTGTTCAGTGATTTCAGTATGAAGGTTCTGGTTTAGTGACGACCCTTATTCTTATAAACATAAGCGCCAGTCAAAAGTTTGAACACACATGAGTGTACATGGACTCACAGGTGGCTAGGATTGTTTAGTGATGGGGAAGACAGCAATGCCAATTTTGCTCTCTTAAATTCCGAGCTATCGTGGCTGTGGCATTGTCACCCTGACGCAAAACTCTTTATCACTTAAAACTCTCATGAGGTTCAGCCCCTCGGTTATCCTGCCCAATTAAATAAAAAGTAACATCAATGCATTTTCAAGAGTCAAAAGGCATCTGAGACATAATGGCAATTCAGATCGATATTTTATGTTGCCAAAGATATGGGGTGGCACTTTGAACGCTCTTACAGCTGCATCAGACTGAACAGAGCTCAAGCTATTAGTTTGCTCTCCTCTTTATCAGGCGCTGATAACGACGGCGACGACTGCAATGATTTCTAGTTTCACTATCCACAAGAATCTGGTTCTTCTAAAGGTTTCATTCTCATGTGCTTTCAGAGAGTTTTTCCTTGTCATTGTCGCCTCTGGCAGAGTTCGGAATCTGGGTTGAGATTTCTTTAAAGATTTTTACTGATTTACTAGAGAAATCTGCAAGAACAAATGACTGGTGCAGCGAACATGCGTTCACTGACCTTTTGCGTGTTGTGGGTACTTGGCCACACGCATGCTCTGTCTAACTCTGTGACGAAGTTGAACTTGTAATTATCTAAATAGATCCCTGTGTCAGACCTATTGGAAAGCTCCTGTCTATGTAAATGTAATGACTATCATAATATTACTTAAGTACAATTTCCGTAAGGTTTCAAATGTCTAGCAATAATAACATGAACAATATATGCTCACGTGAAAGGTAATTACTTTCTAGGGCTGAGCACGTGTTCTGGTTCTTTCCTGATCTTGGTAAAGGTGTTTATGTGTGGAGTTTGCATGTTCTCCCTGTGCTTGTGTGGGTTTCCTCCAAGTGCTCTGGTTTCTTCCCACAGTCCAAAGACATGCACATTAGGCTAACTGTTCCAATTTGCCCCTAGGTGCGAGGGTGAGTGTGCACGAATGCGAGTGTTGCCCAACAATGGATTGGAAGGCTGTTCGGGGATGGCTGAGATAGGCTCCCCACAACCATAGCAGGATAAAGCAGTTGTATAATGCACAATAATGTAGATATGATGATTGCGAACAAGCTGAATGCTTCGGTACCAAAAACTCCTTTTCTTCATATTGATCTGATTTTGTACTGCAGAGTAAAGCACATAAGGTGTCACCTGGTTTCAGCCCCTAATCCTGACAAAGGCAGGTTGTTGCTCTTTGAGTGATGCGTTATGGCGAGGACAGCCATGCCCAAGCACTCATTCTCTATCTCATGGAGCTCGGCCTCACTCTGATGGCTACGTACCGGTGCCAGACCCCTCAGAAAGTCATACTGTCCCTACAAGGACACAAACATGAGAAAAGACTTTAAACACTATTATTTATAGACCTCTACACTTCAGTGAAAGATCTTCAGACATTCAAAACCACCCTGAAAACAAATGATCTGAAATTTTACCATCATAAAATAAACAATGGATGTTAGACAGTAACCAAATATGATATGAAATATGACTCAATGCAGATGATTTGAATAACCACCCAACCACAATGTTGCGAATGACCCTACATAAGGTGACAGCTTTGTTTATTGTGTTAACGTTTGCCTTCACACACAACAGATGGTTGGGTGGTTTATTTTTTCTTTTTTCTTGAACCCACCTGGGCAAACAGGTAGTCAAGGGAAGCAGCATCAAGCAGTGGTGTTCCCTCCAGGCCGTTAGCCTCCTTCTGTTTGTTCAAAGAATGGCGCCACACAGGAGATACACTCTCAGACGTTCCATGCCAGTTTGTGAAATAAAACCTGGGAAGCAAGACAATGGTTTAGACAAAATTTGCATGTATGTGCAAAAATACATCCAGGTTTCCGTATACAAGAGTATGCTGGTTCCATGCCAAAAATAATATCTGGGATCCTGCAATATAGGGATGATTTTTAGCAGGTATGGACCTGTAAGCTAAAAAAGGAAACTTTATTGTATAATCAAACTATTTAAATATTAGACATTTCATTATGCACCACAAAATGTAATGCCATATTTGGATATTTATTGGACCTTTTCAGTCACATAACACATTATTAAGAGGCATAACATTCAAGCTGGCATTATCAATAGGCTTATTTGATCTTTTTGTTGTATTTTTACTTAAAATTAAAAATGTACCAGTTTAACAGACTAATAACAGGGAGAAGAATAAATAATAATACAAATAATACTGGGCGGCACAGTGGCATAGAAGTTAGCATGTTCGCCTCACAGTAAGAAAGTCCTGGGTCCAAGTCCTGGGCTTGGGAGTTTGTATATACTCCCCGTGCACTGTCTAAAGACATGCACATTAGGCTAATTGGCTGTTCCAAATTGCCCCTAGGTGTGGATGTGACTGTGAATTGAATTGTGATGATCTGGTGTGCAGAGTGAATCCCACCAGTATCAATAATAATAACAATAATGTATTTTTATTATTATTATTATTATTATTATTATTATTATTATAGTAATGCTTTTTTAATTATTGTTATAAAATAAGCAATTTATAAAAAATGCATTTTCAAACCATTGGCAGTAATGCTCTTTAGGAATACCATACATGGTGGAAATTATTTAAAGATGAAGTAACACTTATAGAGTCACACAAAACAGCATCCCCGGGCTCATGAGTCCTTTCGCTTATACAGTGTGGCACAGCAGGGAATTTGGCAGTCATATAACAACACAGGGACTCATCCAGTGTTGTCTGTAAATACTCAGGGTAAGCACGCCACAGAAGTGCCACATGAGCAGAGAATCATTGTAAACAGGAACTAACACATTTTTAAAAAGCCACAGCGGAAGAGAGTAAGTGCAAAGGTGACCATAACCTGTTTGTGTGCACAACAGGTACGCTATACACAAGGAGAACGTGGTTCCAAAACCCACGAGTACCTTTCAGAACACCGACTCATTCTCCTCTTAGTTTCAGTGCTAAAAAGGGAAAAGAAAGGGGGAATTTTAAGATTTTCGACTGCATGAACTACTTCTTCATTCTATGTCGTGATAATTTCTGCTATATTCTTTCTAAGGGCCAGGACACACTGACCTAAAACCTTTTTTTTCTTTTTGCTTTCAGTAGGAATTAGTTTGCAGAAATAAGCAGTCCTTTGGGCCAGCAAGTAATAAAACAATTGTATACAGGACAGTCTATTTTGTCAATAAACACAAAGACACCTCTAACAAACTTAAGGCTGTAATCACCAACAGGATAAATGCCCCTTGTGGTTTTATCTGCATTAAAAAAAGAGATACACCCTTACAGAAAACAACCTGTCTCGATGCAGTATACAAAAGTTCTAAAATTTTCTCATTGGAAACTTTACCAGTGCCATTAAACCACAAATGGGAAAGTACTAGTTAAGAAAGCACTCCAAAACAAATGCCAGTAATGTATTGTTAATAATATTTGTTTCTGTGATTTTTAATGGTTAGTTAATTTACACGTAAAGGTTTATCCACAGAACCGAAACCCATTCCGATAATCCAATAGCAGTTCTCACCCCCTCCGCCGACTCAAGCCGGCCGCCTCTATGTTGACACAGATATGATGGGACTGAACGAAATGTTTGACGTGACAGTGAACTCACAGCCACATCCATGTGTACATTTTCCCCATGGAACAGTGTTTTGGTTTTTTTGCCTCACAACATTGTGCAAGGTCTTGCAAATGTCTTTCAGTCATGTTTACTCCTGTTTGATATCTGTATCACTGACAGGCATCAATCATGATAATTTTTTCTGTAGTCTTTACAGATAGCGCTTATTATTTGCACTGTGTGCTGAATGCTGGTGGTAATTTGTTATTTCACCACCTGAAATGACCAGCTGGAACTAATCCCAGTGACTCTGGGCGAGAGGCGGAGTACACCCTGAAGGGCTGGCAAGTTCATTGCAGGGCCAACACAGACAAACAACCATTCACACTCACATTCACACTTAAGGGCAGTCTGTTATTTCCAATTAGCCTAATGTGCATGTCTGTGGACCGTGGAAGGAGCACCCAGATGAACCATGACTAGAGCACATTCTGCACCAAGCACCAAATTTAAACCCAAGTAGAACCGAACCATCACCATAAAAAGACTAATTATACCTCATATCTCATAATTATTATAAAATGCACAGTAAATAAATATTTAATGTCAGCCAAACCCCCACATTTACTCCTTAGTCAATGGCTTTATCCAATGCATTGCTCTCACTGCTCTGCTTTACAAAACACTGCATTGCATATTTGGCATCTGCTTCACAGCTGTATTAAGTAGCTGTGTTGTAACTCTGGACTCTCTAACTGATCAGACCCCAAGATAACTGTATCCCATCACCTTGGTGGAAATTCTATCAATAAGCCTTAGATTTGCTTGGGTTACTATATCATAGTAGTAAAGGGTTCACCAGAAATTTAATAACTGAAAACATTTATAATAATAATAATAATAATAATAATGATAATGATGATGATTTACTCTTAAACTTTTAATAAACCCATGAAGTACTGCTAATACAAAACAGTGTTTCAAATAGCCATCTAGTAAATGAGTGAAGAGTTCAGTACTTCATGCACTTGTAGCTGAATACATTTAATATGATAGTACATACAGTTTTCCCCCATTGTTCTTAAACTCTGAAATATGTGCTATATCATTTTACCTTCAACATTTTACTTGCTGGCTACAAAACAATTGGGTCTCAATCATGTTAATCTTAAATATTTTCACTCTTATAAATACTAAGACTACATTCAACATTTTAGACTTTATAAAATCCTGAATTCAGGTGAAGCTTTACTGCTCTCACAGCTCCCCCACTTCCTATAGCCATGGAATTACAAACTTTTTTACAGCCACGGACCCAATTTAGTGTTCCAAATTTAGTTTTAGAATTTAATTTTATGAATTATTAAACTTTTATGCAGAATAATTAAAACCTTTACAATAATACACATCATATAGGGTAAGAACTTTTTATTTGAAAGGCAATGCACCATCTACTGCACCATCTTAACAAGGAAAACAAGGAGAAATATGAAGCAGGTGGAAATACAGACTCAATGCTTTTCACGGACACGGAACCAAAAAGCTTAAACTATGGATTTGGATATGAAACTGTACCCAAGCCAGAATGAAGGATATGATGCTGATATTTGAGATTTAACCTCTGAACCTAATGAATGTATCTCTAGCTTTAATGTCAGTACAGTATGAAGGACATTTCTTTAACTGTCAACAATACTTTGTTTTCTTACCTCATGCGGTAGTGAAGCTTAATACTGGTGTCTTCAGTGATCCTGAATACATAATTGGGTGCATACCAAAGGTCCTGGCTCTCTTCATACAGGGCAAACAGGTTATGGCACAGGGGTGAAATATCTGCAGTAATAACACATACAGCAATTAGCAGAAGATACCAAATTCCTTCATCGTTTATTGTTCTTTATGCAATTGAATAGCAGTACAGGAAAGCTAGAGACGCTCCAGGATGTAAACTACAAACAAAATATATTGTACAGCATTCGCATTCAAATGGTATTATGATTACGAGCTATCTGACTATAGCCTGTCAGAATTTGAGCCTGGGAATGTGGCGTACAAACCTAGGGAAAGAACCAATAATAATTTATAGACAGTACAACTTACCAAAAGTTCACTATAGTTTTAGATATTGTAACCATGGGTAAGGATCCAGTTACAAATACGGTGGTTAAAAACAGTCAGCTTGCTTTATGTCCTTAAGTTTCTGGATATCTATACATTTTTTTATTTTTTTTTCAGAGCCTATCCCAGCCGACTCCTGGCAAAGGCAGGGTACACCCTGAACAGCTCGCCAGACCAGGGCAACACAGACACTCACCAACATATGGCAACACAGACACTCACCAATTCACACTCACATTCACACCTAGGAGCAATCAAGAATATCCAATTAGCCTAATGTGCATATCTTTGAACTGTGGAAGGAAACTGGAGCTCGTGGAAGAACCTCATACAAGCACGGGGAGAACATGGAAATATCACAAAAACGCACTCGCTGGACACGGGGCTTCGAACCCACGACCTTTCTGCTGTGATGCGCAAGTGCTAACCAACATGCCACCAGGTGACACAGCCATATAAACATAATTCTCCTCATTTCACTTCATAATCAGTCACATCGACTCTATAATTATGAGCTGCTTTTATGTCCAGCACTGCTAAAAACACACAAAATAACATTTGCACCATTTCAGCTTGGTGCTTAAATAACAAAAAAATGAATCACACCATCTGCAGAACGCAGGAAAAAGTGATAATGTAATTATTGAGTTCATGTAACTATGACCCATACAAGCATGATGGCTCCCTCTCTCTCTCTCTCTCTCTCTCTCTCTCGCTCTCTTTCTCTCCCCCACACCAACACACTCTCTACCAAACAGGACAAACACAGGAATAAAGTAAGCAAATCTAAAGCAAGTATTACTCAAAAAACAAAAGGGAAAACATCACTTTACTTCAAAAGACACTTTACCTTTCAGAACAGAACAGACACTGCAAATAAAAGCAGCCCGAGTTCCTGTTTGGTGAGCAAGCTATACTTTAACAAATATTAATGCTTCAATTTACGTATCAGTTAAGAGTATTGATTTTTTTAATGCAATAGTAAAAAGTGTGCAGCAATTTTACCTTAAGTGAGACTGGTTAATGAGGTTCAGTGCTTGATCTGTTTAATGTTGGCTTGTGAGCTTGGGGTTTATGACCAGCTATGTGTTTTAGTAAAGTTTAAATGAACAGGGAAAGTGAAAGATCCATTTAATCCATTAACTTCAAGTTTCATGATTTTAAATTTTAAATTAATTCCTTACCAGATTCCTTATTTATAATTCTACTTGGCTGTTATTTTTTCATGAATCCTACTAGTGATTAGCACTAGAGAAGAAAGTCAGTAATATATGTTCCTAATAAGTTTGCTTTACTTTATATCATTTACAAATAAATAGCAATAAGCAAAAACACCTAAAGTCACTTTTAGGGTAATTAACTTTTCTAAATTATTTTTTCCTGAATTTGCAGTAATAATAACAACCCATTAAAAATGGCCAGCTTTTGTAGCCCTATTTGTTACTTTATTGTGGTTTATGTATGTGAAAAAGAGAAAGATATTCAGGAAAGATTGTGGTTTTCAGAAATATATGCAGTAGAAAATGTCAAAATTTGACCATGAGAAGGGTCTTACTGGGCTGAACTGAACATTAATCAAAGCTGTACAGAATACGATCACTAACTCGAACACTTCATGACTAAGATGTTCAGGTTATGTTTTCAACAGAATTTCTTTTCTGCCATTTCTTGTTACTAGACAGTCTATGCACTTGTTAGCATACACACAGTTTTATGGACGCATGTAAATCAACAGTGTTTTTCTAAGATGTTCTTGCATAAATTTCCTTTTCCTCTCTTACTACCCAGCCCAGCTCACAGTGTTGGCCTCAGCACAACGTAGAGGAAATCCTCAGCCTGACTGTACTACACGGCAGCCATTTTATGTTCAAGTATTGATTGGCAGCCAAAAATACACATTCCATTCCACTTAGTTATCTGGTATGAAACGTCAGTGCATGGAACTGAATGACAAACAGAACAAAAAAAAAAAAAAAAACACCGCTGCTTTTACATAATGCAATCTGTATGACACAACACTGCTCACAAAACTACAACTCAGACTAAATTTTAGTGTCTTCGATTTGCATTCTGTATTTCCATACGCAAATGTTCGGAGTTTTCAAACAATTTAAGGTTGTCCTGTTGTGCTTTGAGTGAAAGTAGACGGACCACAATATGCAAATCGGGTTTAATCAGCACCACAGGAATACACAGGGCTGAATTGAAAAGGCTGACATGAAAAAATAGGCTTGATATAAGATACAACAATGCATGAAAGTTTGTTAGAATTTTTTCTCTATTGCTGGACAAGTATGAATTTTTTCAAGTCTTAAATGAATAAAGAGAATCTAATTACACAAGGGAGAGAGAAATATGTTACAAATATCTGTGACAAACAGTTGTGAATGGGTATCATGTTGTATTTTTTAAACAGAGATCTATCCAAATCTCACCTTCAGACAACACAAGTGTGTAAATAAACAAACAAACAGGATTTTTAAGGATCTCAAAAAAAGAGTGGCTGAAAAATGTTGCACAACCATCTATGAATTGTTTGGACTGCATCAATCCACAGAAAGGTGGAAGAAATTCAAGATCTTTTATTTTACTCTCCCAGTAGGAGTGAAACAACAAAAATCACTCCAAGAACAAGGCGTGTAATAATCTACATGGTCAGAACAGAAAATAACTTCCAAGCAACTAAATAGCTTGGCTGATATTATTGTTCATGTGTCCACCTTTAGGAGAACACTCAACAACAATGGTGTGCATTCCAAAGTTGCAAGTAGAAAGCCATTCCTTTTCAAAAAGAACACTGCTACCCACTTACAAAAAATTGCATGTGGTCGTATTATGGTTTGGGCCTGTTTTGCTGCCTCTGGGCCAGTAAAAATGTCAGGACATCCATGCATTAGGTGAATCTCAAGAGAAATTGGTTCATACAGCAAGACATAAGCACAAAAGACAAATAAGGGATAAAGATGATAGTGTTCTGGAATGGCCAAGTCAAAGACCTGACATTAATCCAGTACAAATGTCATGTGAGCAGTTGATGTGAAGAAACCCCAAAATTGCAAGAGTTGAAGCTGTTCTGTGTGTAAAATCCCTCCAAGCCAATGTGCAGGACTAATTAAACGTTTCCTGAAATATTTAGTTAGTTGCTGCTGCACAAGGGGGTCTGAAACCTAAGTTCATGTATTCTTGTCTACTAATAACATATA
>JBCNYH010000006.1:8736427-8746448 GCA_039654325.1 Tandanus tandanus | reverse complement strand
CAGTACACACAGCTGTGATAAATGTTGGAACTGAAAGGTTTGATTTATTAAGTCACCATGAACTATTAGCAACAAAACCATGACTAAATATTTTATGTAAGACTGGACCTTTAAGAAAGTCAGCAATGGTTCTTTTACATGCCTCACCACAGACAGTGAGAGACATGGCTGGCCATTGATTACTCAGTTAGCTGCACTGGGGGACAGCAGTGACAAATCGGAGATAGTGGAGCTCGAACCCCCGTCAGTAAGCCAGCACCTTAACCCCGGGCTTCCACCGCCCCACTTTCAAATACTCATGAGAAAAAGTAAAAAAACATAGGAGATATTTTATCCCAGAGGACATTGCTCTTTCCAGCAAGAGTGCTTAAGGGAACTATTGTTTATAACTTCTATAATGTAAGTGATAATAGGAACCACTGTATTTCTTTTATATCAATTTGTGGATGCGTGGGAACTGGTTGAGATACTACAGACTCAAAATGTAAAAGTTCCCATGTCGGCCCTGTGTTCATGAGAATGTGTTGAGTTGTGTTTTCACTGGAGCAGATGTTTGTATCTTATACTGTATATTCCTGAGATACAGAGTGGCCTCAAGGCAATATAACCGGTTGCGGCTTGCTGGAACAAAAACAACAACAGAATCCATTCTTCCTCAAGTGGGGCCTCAAGTTTGACTTGTTTCATTAATTCTCATTATGATAGAATGCCAACACAATGCCCAGGAGACAACCAAAATTAGTAATATTTTAAAAAATATTAAATATGTTCAATTATTCAGTTTTAAGTAGATTTTTTTGCCCAAGATCAGCCCAGCTCTTAGAAATAATGGTCATGATGATACAATTTTCCAGATACACACATACTCATTACCTGATCCCATTTAGCCTTTGCACGGGCTCCTTCTTGGCCTTCTGTTGGGGTCATTAGTACCCTTTGACCTTCCCCTTGACTATTAGCCTGCCCAGTGGTAATAATAATAATGCAAACCATATGGGATACATGTACAGTATATGCAATCAATTAATGAATGCAATCAATTATCCGACAAATATTCTGTCCATGAGCAAACATTTACAAAATCAAGCATCACAAATTCCACTCTGTTATTATGTGGCTGCAATTAAGAGCAGACACATATTACTATTCACCCAGAAAAATGGGGCTCTTTATTTTTCTTCCTTTTCTTCTTTTTATTATTCGTCTTCCGTCGCACTTAATGTGGCCGAAACGGCAAAGTGCACCCGCGCAATGTATATATTAAAATGTGGAGCCGTGAAATGTGCTATTAATTTTACTGGCGTTTAGTGTAACCATGCCGACATAATTAGCCAAAAATCACAGCAAAAATCCCATTTACATGAATGGGGAGAGGTGACAAACAGTCATGAAACTCACCTCACTTTGACACCTCACCAAGAAGCCATACTTTCACATAGAAACTTGGTTGAACAGAAAAGAGGAGATTATCTTGGAAAAAATTTTTTTAACTCGCTCCTACTCCCGTAATTTTCACTCTACACCAATAAATTGTACATCAAAACGGAGGAAAATGTGTGCTCGAGTCAACAGCAGTAGTTGTTTAATCAAGTTAAATGGTGATGTCAACCTCATTGTGATGGGAAATACGTTTTTCAAATTAGAAGACCAAAAGCAAGACGTGTGCCTAAGACATTACTTCAGTTTAAAAGGCAGTTTAAAACTGTCAGCAACTGCCAGTTTAATCTATTTGCACGTGAAGGTCGCGCACACACACACACATGCAGTGTGCTGGCACTTTAAAAAGCGCGCCCTAACGATACTCATCATCTCTCGCCGCCCCTTCAAACTTCTTTCCTTGCAAACTGGCAAACTTTCCTTTTTCCTCTTTCTCTTAGTATTATTATAATTCAAAGTCTTGCTTTTCTTTCTTGATATTCACTTAATTCTCTTCTTCTTAATATTATTACTACTATACTATTCTGCATAATAATATTACTGTTCACTTATATATTGTTATAGTTGTATTTAATACCATACTACACTCCTGTTGTTTTTGTTGGTACAGTTGTGTGATGTGGATGTTGTCTGTTAGTTATAAATTCCAAATGTATGTGATACGGCTCACCTGGATTGATTACACAACCTGGTGTATTTTTTTATCAATTGAATGTAATAATTGAATGCTTTGGGCCTATATGTCTTGGTATAATGTGAAAATGTGAAACAGTTGTGACACAGAACCATCCAAAGAATATTTTTACCTCATAATTTTTACACAGCTGAGCAATTGAGGGTTAAGGGCGTTGATCAAGGGCCTGACAGTGTGGTGGTGCTGGTACTTGAACCACAGAGCCACCACTGCCCTAGTAGAAAACTGATTGCTTTGGATTGATTAAAAAAAGGCATTAATTAAAAATAATTTAATTAGGTTGATGTATATTTCGCAAAACGTAAATGTACAGCTTTTAAAGCAAAAAAAGTTTTTAAAATGTTTTTATTTTATTTATTTATTTATTTATTTATTTTTAACTACAAAGTGAAATTTTTGCCAGGGGTTGTATAAAAATGTACAATTGGATTGGTTTTCAGACCACCACACACACACACACACACACACACACACACACACTGTTTTTTCACCACATTTGCCCTGCCTCCCTTTGTCACATCCTGTTGTAGTGGACCCTTTTGAGGTATCTGCTCTCCTTCCCTCATTTGGGACTGTTTTCATGACTTGGCCCTCATTCCAAATTGATTGAATAGTCCTGGTATAGAGCTTGGCTTAAACCCCACAATAATGGTTACAGTAAAAGCATATATGCTTTGATTTATCACCACCTGTTTTGCCCCAGTTACTTAGAAACCTGTGTAATCTGTGAGGAATTTTTCGGTGTTCTACAGTTCAGCACTCCAGTTTTCACATCTTTTCCGGCAGCAGATGCAGCCACATCTAAAAATTTCTTTAGGAATTTTTTTAGTTTCATATGTACTCGCTTCTAATGCTTTGAGCTTTTTTTTTTTTTCTGGGGTGGTAGAGTACTTGAATATTCCAAGGCTAACTACTGCAATGGTCTATCCTAGACACTAGTACTGATTTTTATGTTGCAAATCAGATTGCACTTTTTCTGGGCATCATGGGTATTGCCAGTGTCAGTGCTTACATAACATCACTGTTACTCAGGGTAACAAGTGAATGATTTTGTTTTATTATCTCAATTCATGTCGTTAAAGCTGGGGTTGATAAATTTTTAGCTGTGTACACAATCTGTATTGGTTGAAATGATCTTTACACCTGGACAGCAATAACTAACTTATGAGATCTAAAAAAAAAGTTAAAAAAAATCTTCTGTTGCCACTGGAATTCTGTAAAAATGCCAACCAATCACTGCCTTGTGGACCGCTGGGGAATCATTGATTCATTACAGTTCCATTTCTCACTGCTCATGCATGGGTGAGGAGGGTGGCTTTTTTTTGGTGGTGAGGTTGGGGGCTGGTGGTGTTTGGGGGTGTTTTTTCTGCGTCATCTTTCTGTGTGGAGTTTTCATGTTCTCCCAGTGCTTGCACAGGTTTCCTTCAGGTACACTTGTTTTCAATCCATAGTCTACACATGAGGTTACGTTTAAATTGGTAAGATGATGAGCAGCTTGGGTTTGAGGACACCTTTCTAAGTCTCTGAGTATGAATTCCAACGTACTTTTCTGTGTTTTTTGCCTTAGCAGGAGTTCAGAAAGTCAAAGTTACAAGCTTTAATTGAACCCAGCAGCAGTACTCCCGCATACTTTCCTAAATCCTCAGGTGTTAAATTGACGGTTCAGTACGACTCCCTGTTACACAACCACTCTTTCTGGCAAAAAGCACATTGGCTTTTTAGGTAAATGCTGAGTGAAGAGGGTGGGGTCTGACCTAGAAAACAAGTTGACACAACTTCAGCCTAATCTGCTCCAAGGCTTGTAAACATTAGTGCCTGGTTCCTATTGAACAGCAGACCTGTCCCATTCAGAAAACACTTTACTGTAGTCTTGGCTTTAAAGCTGTGGTGGATTTGCGGTGATCTAATAACAGATAGAAAACAGGGAATGTAATGAGATCCTTAAAGGTTCTTTTGTTATGAGAGTTATGAAATACAAGATGTAAGGGTTAAATTACAGTAAAATATAATTGAAGAATGTCATGTTGTTATTACTCTTAAGTAATCAGGGTAATAACTTTTTTTTTTTTCTTTTTTTTTTCTTTTTTTTTTTTGGCTAATCTAATAGGAGACTTATCAGTTTTGCTCCTTGTGACCCATCACATCATATCAGGTGTTAAGTCGCACGGGCTTTATCAGAAAGATTAAAGGCTGCAGCCTGTAAAAGAAAAGAAACAAAAGTTGTCAGAAATAAGCCTGCAAAGAAAATAAAGAAAACAACTCAGTTAGCTTGCAAGGAGCTAAATTTTGCCATGTTTGGTTCAAGTGGATGTCGCCGCCTTTATAAATTCTACTCTTCTTTTTTTCAGTGCCAGTTATCTGGAGAAAACCATAGGAATATAACTATTACACCCATTCATGAGCCATTTGAACTTGTTTGGTCAGTTTTACATTAATTTCACCAGTTTGGAAAATGTGCAGATTTTCTGTCTGTAAAAAAAGTGTTCTATATTGATAATAACTATTAGTAAGATTCTTTCAATATGGTGTTATTTTTTCCCCTAATCCAATTCCCAACCGTCAAGTATTGCCTTTCTTATCACCCGACTACCACCAACCAGGGAGGGGCGTGAGCATGCACTCCATAACCCTTTTTACGAACTGCAGCACATGCGTATTTGGGGGGCGACCTAACACACTTGGAGGGAAAGCGCTAACCTTGAAATGAGCCCATGATTGGCTGGTGATTGCTGTGAGTGAGTTATGTGTATGCCATCCC
This sequence comes from Tandanus tandanus, assembly GCA_039654325.1. Classification (NCBI taxonomy): domain Eukaryota; kingdom Metazoa; phylum Chordata; class Actinopteri; order Siluriformes; family Plotosidae; genus Tandanus; species Tandanus tandanus. Next base: position 8,741,559 of record JBCNYH010000006.1, on the reverse strand, counting down.
TTCCTCCCGTGAGAGCTCGGCCAATTAGCTCCCATGGATTCCTGGTTGCTGCGGCATCAATCTGGATTCGAACCGGTGATCTCCGGGTTGATAGTCATGCACCTTGTCGATGCGCCACTCGCTAGCCCTTTATGGTATTATTTTTAATATAGAGTGGTGGTTGCTAAAAACATTTGAAATTCATTGTTTCTTAGCTTCCATCTTTTTATCGATTTTGAAATCCCCTAAATTCCCTGCACAAAATTGGCCAGCAACCGGACATGCTGCATGAATGATTTTGATACCAAAATGGAGCTTATTGAGTCAGGAATATGGAAATTTGTATAACACATATAGCCCAAAATGTGACTTAATACCTTATTAAATAATTACATTTCTGTGTCTTGACCTCCCCTCTAGGTTTTCCTCGAACCCTAGCCCAGGCTGAGGCTCTGAACAGTGCCTGCGAGCTTGATGTAGTCATTAGTCTTAACATTCCTCTGGAGACTTTGAAGGAAAGACTGCGTCATCGCTGGATCCACCCAGCCAGCGGGAGGGTGTACAACATGTGCTTTAATCCACCCCGTGTCCAGGTAGATGTGTTTTCTTTCCTGGTTTGCAGAGCTAGAAATGTATTATACTGTGTGGGGATTTTTTTCCCACACAGCACATTTCAGTACTCAATTCTGGTTCACTGCAAAATAGATTGGTTAAGAATTCAAACAGTGTAATTGGTTATCAGAATATTGTTTGTAATAACTAATAATTTGGTTGCCAGAAACTTAAAGTAACCCATAGACTCTCACTTATTTGCTGGTCATGGGAGGCTGTGCTTATCTCAGCCTGCTCTGGGCGAAGGTGGGGTACACCCTGAACAGCTCACCAGACCATTGCAGGGCAACACACATTCAACCATTCACACTCACATCCACACCTAGGGGCAATTTGTAACATTAGTTTTCCAGCAGATGAAACATGTTTGTATATCTAAAAAGAAAGCAGCATATTATTTAAGAGACCACTTCTCATAAAAAAAAACATATTGAAGGTTTCTGGGTTTTACATGCAAATAAAGAAGCAAGTTTGACATTCAAAATCTCCAGGAAGACCCTGGCTGGTTCTGTAAGATGCTCAGTAGAACTTACAGCCCATTACCTTGTAATGACTCTGGGCGAGGTCAGAGGACACCCTGGACAGCCTGCCAGGCCATCACAGGGCAGAAACACGCTGACGGCTATGAAGCCTACTCTTGACAGCAGTGCCAACTCTGTGATAGAACCGCCGACCTTCGGATCAGTAAGGCAGCACCCTACCACTGGGCCACCACTGCCCCGTGGCCATACCAATTATTGATTTTATTTCATTTATTAGCGTAGCTCGAGTGGCGCACCATTGATAAGGAAAAAGCGTGTAACCATTGAATTTCTTTTGGAAAGTCAAGAAAAACCTATAGCGCACACTCGTCCTTCTGTCCTCCGTCCTCCATCCTTCCACCGTATGTGTGCACATGGGAACACTGTGTTATTCTTTGAAAATTTTAGATCTCACAAAGGGAATACGCAAGAAAAAATTTTTGAAAGAGAGTGTTATAGAGAATATGAGACGTATAATACTCGGGTCACGTGATGTGATGTCATCGCTAATGACGCGAAATAAATAAACAACTAATTATATTCTTGTGTTATTGAAATGTTCTCTAAACCTGCGGTTTCTAAAGGGTGTACTCTACATGTCGAGACTAAGATTGAGTTTGGTTACCTCATTTTTATTCCCTTCTATGAACAAGTTCGTTCATTCATTCATTCATTTTCTAAGCTGCTTAAACCCACACAAGCACAGGAAGAACATGCAAACTCCTCACAGAAATGCCTGAGCCTGGGAATTGAACCCAGGCCTTCCTGCTGTGAGGCAGACTGTGCCATGCTGTGTGCCACTGTGTCACCCTAAACAAATTATTCAAATTAATTAATTCTTATATATTTAACATACGTGTATGGGGTTTGAGAGTTCCCACGAAAAACTTAAGTAAAACTTAAAGTAAAGGAAATCATATGGGAGCTCCGCTTTTAGGCAGTGCCTACATCTGTATATTACTGTTTACTGTGCTGTATAGAGCAAAATAATGTTGAAATATAAGTTGAAGTGTCTAAAAATCATATAAAGTTAACAAGTCATGTGATTATTCACACGGGAAGTTCACATGATTTTTGAGTGTTAATGCAAGAAATTTCTTAACAATCTGCAAAACAATTTCGAAGAAGAATACATCTGCAGGGAAAGAGATTAAAAAACAAGGTGGAGTTCAGAACCATAAATTAAAACCAGGGATAGCCAGTGGGAAAAAATTCAAGAAACTGAATGACTGGCTCTGAGTCACAGATGAATCATTCAGTGTAGGGGAGAGAGAAGGAGTGTGCAAATGTCAAATCTGGTTTCGATTATTAATTCCAAAATTGAGAGTGTACCCGGACGTGATCGGCACATTGCCATTCGATAACTGTAAGCAGAAGGGTTGGTGCAAATGGGTGGATGGACAGATGGACATGTGACAGGTGCCCAAGTTATATGGTGGCAGTGGTAGCTCAGTGGTTAAGGTTCTGGGTTATTGATTAGAAGGTTGGTGGTTCAAGTCAAGCTGTCACTGTTGGGCCCTTTAGCAAGGCCCTCAACCCTCAACTGCTTAGTTGTATAAATGAGATAAAAATGTAAGTGGCTCTGAACAAGGGCATCTGCCAAATGCCATGAATGTAAGTTTCATCTTTTTGCTCACCATCTGATTTTACCTAGAAGAGCGTGGATCCTCTCAAGGTTTCTTTTTCATGGATATGTCAGTGAATGGTGCTTTAATGTGGCATTTGAGGGCTTCAAAGTTGAACTCAAGGATTTCTTTTGGCCAGAAAGCATGAAAAGCTGCCCCTGGGTAATATGGGTGTAAATACTCATCGCACCCCATACCTCCTTGTGAATGCCCAATCCTGCCTGATCTCGCAAGCCATGCCTGGTTAGTAATTGGATGAGACACTGCCAGGGAATACTGGGTGATGTCCATGGGGTGTTGAGGCAAGGAAAAAGCAGACGACCCTGGTCAACCACGGAACAGGCATGACGCATGAAGGAGAAGAAATTTACTGTGGGTAAAGCTATTGGGGGGGTTTATGGGTTGTTATATTGCAGGACATAAAACACTTGGGGGATGATCACACTAGAGGTGCGATTGAAAAGCACCTGATGCAAATAAAATTTTTTGCGATTTTTACTCTTGCAGTTTTTTTGCGAATTTGGAAATTTGCGTCAAGATGTTTTGCGACTCCATATACAGGCAAATATTTTGTGGCTTAAATATGTATATAGTGCGAAAGTCACGAGAAAGTGGCGCGACAATTTGTGACCGATTTGCGAGTAATTTGCGGATGTTTGGCGAAAAAAAGCGAATCTCCTGTCTTGAATCAGTCTTGTTTTGTTTACTTTTTGTTCTCAAACTATTTAGGCTGTATTAGCATGAACAAAATGCGAATAAAATACAAATGATGACAAAACTCACGGAATATGGCGGATGCCAGCAAGTCTCAAACTTTTCTCAAACTTTTCATGTGGAAGTCCCCAACTTGTCGCTTTTCCTTGCCAATGAAAATCGAATAATTGCAAGAAGAACGACAAGATCGTGAATATAAGCGGCAAAACCGAGCTTCCTTCGCAGGACGGCGGGGCTCTCCCTCAGAGATAGGGTGAGAAGCTCGGTCATCCTTGAGGAGCTCAGAGTAGAACCGCGGCTCCTTCGCGTTGAGAGGTGCAAGTTGAGGTGGCTCAGGCATCTGATTAGAATGTCTCCCGAACGCCTACATGGTGTGGGCATGTCCAACCGGGAAGAGACCCCCGGGTCGACCCAGAACATGCTGGAGGGACTCTGTCTCTCGGCTGGTCTGAGAACGCCATGGTGTCCCCCCGGAAGAGCTGGAGGAAGTGGCTCAGGAGAGGGACGTCCGAACCTTACTGCTTAGGCTGCTGCCCCCGCGACCCGACCCCGGATCAAGCGGAAGAAGATGAAGATGAAGAAGACGACAACTTTGCAACCTTCTCACGACATGTGCGGACTGTTGGAGAAGAGTTTGAGACTACTCCGCATCAGAGCCTCGTTTTGCGACATTTGGGCATGTTTGAAATGTTTTGTGATGAGTTCACGAGCCAGGTGACCAATATACAATGCTGCTATTATCATTCACGAGAATGAAAAGTGACAGCCGCGAATTGCCATTCACGTCAGTCACTTTTCTATCGCACCTCTAGTGTGATCACCCAGGTATACTTCTTGCATGAAATTGCGTGATTGATCATCATCAAATATTAGCAATATCAAATACCAGAAGACACAAATGGGCATGTGTGTAAGGTCTGATCAGTTTTCATTGCTTTTGCAAGAACCATTTATTTTACAAATCTATATTCAGGGTACTTTTATCATGAGTGACACTGATATACTGAAAATAGAAAACCCAAAGAAAAACTTGTACATGTCTGTTTATAGTGGCATTTAGAGTTGAGAAAGAAAAAGTTATTTCCTGTTATTACCAAAATGTAGAGCACTTTTGTCTTGACCAATCAGAGCTGAGAATTCAGCAGCGGTTGAATATGGTATTAAAAAAAAGTTTAATATGTCACGTTTCCATAACTTCCTCAGGAACTTGTGTAATAAGCCCCATGTGTTCTCTGTCTTTCTGTTCCTAGGGAGTGGATGATATCAGCGGAGAGCCACTAATTCAACATGAAGATGATAAACCAGAGGCACTGGTTGCCAGATTGAGGCACTACAAAGATGTGGCAAAGCCTGTCATAGATTTCTACAGGTACGTTTGCTAAGAACTTCACTCTTCATTTTATTTATTAATAAGAAACACAATCTTGATAAGCATTTAGGACCATTTTTAAAGGGCACCTCTGGGGAATTTGTATTACTGGCTCTTTAAAACGATCACGCCGTTTGACATCGGCGGTTCCGTCAGGCAACGTCAGTACTTGCTTCTGGTCAAGTACACGTGGGTGCTGCCACACTACTAATACTATAGGATATAGTATATAGTATAAATATAGGACAGTCGTAACAAGCATTTCACTACATATTGTACTGTGTATGATTTTGTACGTGACAAATAAATTTG
>JBCNYH010000006.1:8689371-8713560 GCA_039654325.1 Tandanus tandanus | reverse complement strand
ATATTGAAATGTGCATGTTGGGGTCCAACGCATATTAAGTGAAACTGCATTTTAGCATTTTTCTTTATAATTTATATATTTTAGCTAATATGCGGGTGTGAATGCTCTTGTGTGCAGGCATGAACGCTGCCATGGATCAAAGCAGAAAGCAGAACGTTGATGTAGTCCATTTCAGTCAAAATATTGGTCAATTTCAGTGAAAAAGTAAAAAAAATGCGCTTTTTGGTCATCCCCATGTTACAAATTTGGGGTCCAAGGGGTGGGCTCATATGGAAAGCGGAAACATATTTAAAAGAAGCGCATATTAATGAGATTATACTGTATTTAAATAACAATAACAGTCCTTTAGTGAGTCTAAATGGAAAATTATGCCACCCAGACATAAAATATGAATGAGAAACTTGCTATTTAATGTAATACAATCATCTAGCTAATGATCCATCTTTAGCTACAGTTACCAATATTGCAGTTGTTTATTTAATTAAGGAAGGAGGAAATTACAGTAATTACACTTAAAACAGGAGTAATAGTGTAATCTTAGTACGTATTGTATATATTCTTAATATAGCCATGTTGAATTTTTTTTGTTATGTACCATTTATCTTGTAAAATGTCCTAAGATGCAAACATGGGGAAATGTAACTGTAGGCCTGGGCAGAAAAGCAGTGTGATACTGCAGGGTTGTGGGAAGAGAGTGTGCATTTCATGCTGAGAGTGTACCTCATCTGTAACACTGAGAGATCGAGAGAGTGTGTGAGAGAGCGAGAGAAACTGACTGAAATAGACATATCCGTCCATCCATTATCTATACTGCTCATTGGTCAGGGTCATGGGGAAGCTGGAGTCGATCCCAGCTGCTTTCGAGTGAGAAGCAGGCAACACCCTGAACAGGTCACCGATCTATCATAGGGCTATAACAGAGATACAATCAACCGTTCACACTTACATTCACACCTATGAGCAATTTAGAGTAGCCAGTTGACCTAATGTGCTTGTATTTGGACTGTGGGAGGAAACCAGAACACCGAGAGCAAACCCATGCAAGCACTGGGAAAACATGCAAACAGAAAGGCTTGAACCTGACTCCTAATTCCTTTAGTTTCTTTCAGATTGCAGTGTAAGTCAGTGGGATGTTTATCAGATTTGTCTAATGTAATGGTTCCTGACTGGTTGTTTGGATGGTTAAGGATGCTAATTAATTATTAAACAGAGTTCTCTTCTGGTGTAGAAACTTTAGTGTTATCCCTGAAAGACAAGCCAAACACACCCAGGTGCGACCCAAACAAAGCCCCGGTACCTTAATTTAAGTATAGAGTGCTGAATATACTTCTATCAGACAATGTACAAATGCAGAAAAAACAAATATAAAATACTGGTCCTTCCTGGAATCCTTTCTGATTGGAAAACATTGTTGTAGACATTTTCCCAAAGGGACCTCTGAGCACTTATACCGGAGATGCTTCGGTACCATTTCTTTGTCAAATATCAATACCATTTTCACGTCTTACATTATATATTGGCGGCATGGCGCTGTAGTGGATAGCACATCTAGTATACGGTAGATAAAGGATGGATGACCTTATTTTCTTTATTTCATTGAAACACAGTGTCACATGGTGCTATATTGCCTCAACTGTTTACACTGGGGTCGGCACAGTGGCGTAGTGGTTAAAACGTCCTCCTCACAGCAAGAAGGTCCAGGGTTCAAGTCGTGGGCTTGGTGAGGGCGTTTTTGTGTTGCATGTTTTCCAATTGCTTGCGTGGGTTTCCTCTGTGTACTCCGGTTTCCTCCCACAGTCCAAAAGGCATGCACATTAGGCTAATTGGCTGTTCTAAATTGCCCCATGCGTGAGTGTCAGACTGAATGGTTATGTGTGTCTACGCCCTGGACTGAAGAGCTGTTCAGGGTGTACCTTGTTTGCACCCAGCATCGGCTGAGATAGCCTCCCTGCGACCCTAATAGGTTTAAGCGGTTCGTAAATGAATGAAAGAATGAATAAATAGTGTATTCAACATACAGTACGAGTCCCTGTGAATTAGCTGTTACTATAGAAATGATAACGTATTGCACTGAATATAAATTTGTGACATTTTCAACGCTACAGTCAGCACTGCTTTCATAGAAAATTATTCAGCACCTTCTGACCAATCAGAATGGAGAATTTAATTGTTTACCCTCAAAGCAGATGAAAGCAGTCAATATTGGACTGTGTCCTGTGTTCTTTTGTGTTGGCGCTAAATAAGATGGTAGCTCTGTGCCAGCCTGAACATGATCTATAATTGAAAAGCTTGAGTCGGGTCCAATGACAGGACACACACACACACACACACAGGCACACACACGCGCACACCGGCTCACACAGGATCTCCATGTCATCGAGAGCCGATCTAACCTGCTAGACAGTGAGAATAAAAGAAACAAGTGAGAAACAGGCATAGCATTAAATGGAGAATGTGCAAGTGAAAGAGCGACACCTTTATATCTCCATCTTCACTGATCTTTCCTCCGAATATGGAGCAGCCCTCCTGGGTCCTGTCTCTCTTTCTGTTTCTTTCACCTTTTTTGTTTCTGTGTTTTTTTTTTCTTTTCTCTCCTGTCTCTCAAAGATGACCCCTCGCAGGATAAAAGGGACTTTAGTGGGAGTTCAGAGCTCCTGTGTTCCCTGAAAGAACAGCCCTGGACTTTGAAGTCAGCTGGGCGTCTCGGCCGGCTCCGAATAGAGCCTTTCTGTGTTTTTATGGCCAGTACGACTGGAAGCCCACTATGTTTTATGTTTAGTGGTTTAGAGAAAGCCAGGCCATCCTGCTTTTTACTGGCGCTGGAAGGCGAAAAGGGTCACCTGAAAAAGAAAATGGGAACTGAGTGACAGTTTGTTTCTGAATTTCATAAAGCAGTGAACTTGTTTTCAGTTACAGATGTTAAATAAGGAATAAAACATGATGGGGTGTGTTGTTCTAGGAAAACGATCAGTTACTCCTCCATAGTGGATTATGTTCCAATTACAGTGAGTAAGGAGTGCGGTTTATTTAAATTTCCGTGCAGTAAACTTTGAATGAGTAGGCTCAAAAGATGCAGTTAGCTACACAGCGCTATTAGCTTTGCTCGAGGAGCACAGAGTTTATATTTATGTCAAAATATGTAAAAATAAACAATAATAATCTCATTTTAGTTTGTTTTTCTTTACGTTTACATATATTATATATTAAAATTCTTAGAGGGTTAAAAAGACGTCATTACACACCTGCTCACGCATGCGTACTGATCTCACCCTCATCCATCATGATTAAAAATGTAAACATAAACCATAAAAATGTAGTTTTAGTGTGCTTTTTTGCTTATGTTCCTGTGCGGTATATACTAAAACAGTAATGCACCTCAGGCTCAGTGGAGACTAAATTGAATACTTCTGCTGTAAACTGTCCAGCGACATCCACCTCATCTTCGCTGCATGAAAAAATGGAAAAAGAAACCATAAATTCTAAATTTACTTAGTTTTTCTTGTGTTGCTGTGTAGTTTATGCTAAAACACCTTTAGCTACACAGTGCTTAGCTCTGCTCAGTGTGCGCTGAAGACACTTGATCTAGCTGTGAAATGGTTGAAATATGTTAAAACTTTGTTTGAGTTTGCTTTTTATGTTCCTGTGTAGTATACTAAAATAATTATATATCTATATATATTTACCAAAAGAAAGTGCTATACTTTATTGTATGTTTTTTACCTTTTTATGCCTATGTTGATTCCTTATTATTATTATTATTTATTTATTTATTTTCCGTCCCAAAGGTCCCAGTCAACTGCTCTAGAAAAGATACTATCTGTGAGCTCAGCACTTTAAATCTGTTGATACTATATTTAAATATTTAAAAAAAAAATTCAATGTCTATGTCTATGTCAGTGTCTTCTAGATTATTACTCTGCACACACTTTGGGGAACTAGAGATGAATGTGGCTCTGTGACTAACTGTAAGGCCTTCCTATTAGACTCATTGTGCAAATCACGAACATCAATATCTCTGAAATATGAATAAAATATCTGCCTGCTCGGTTATTGTCCTTTTCAGCTTGGCCGATGTGTCTGTTTTAGAAAAATTCTGATCATTTCCTACAGTTTAGAATAAAATCCCAATATCTGTGCCCTTCCCTTCTTTTTTTTCTTTTTTTCTAATGAGGGCAACATTTGCATCTCTTTTAGTTACCATGACTGTTCATCAAAACTACAGAACACACAGGCGCTTCATTCATTCGTTCATTCTTTCATCTTCAGTAAGCGCTTTATCTCAGTGAGGGTTGTACTGGAAACAGAGTCTGTCTCACAAAGCTGAGCACATGATGGGATTACACCCAGGATGGGATGCCGGTCCACCACAGGACATTATACTAAAGGACAATAGCAGCTAAATTCCACCAACTCAACACACATATTTAAACGCAGTGGGAATCTCTAGGCACCTTACCATTGGAATCAGTTTCTATTCAAGGCTCCAAGGTGTGATAATAAAATGATTCTGTAAACAACATAATTTTTTTCTTTTAAATATCTGTAGCGTACATTGTGATCATTATGCACCAGAGTATCTGATGTGTTAGCAATCTTTTAAAGATATAAAGACGTCTGTATAATGGTTTCATGGTTGGCATTTACATCAGATTATTTACTGTTAGTACACTGTGTGGGAATGGGGTTAACTGATGGGTTGGGAATAATAGACATTAACAGTATTCCAAGGCAGACTTTTGTAGAACTGAGAACAGCAGTACCACCATTCATTCATTTATTTATTTATTCACCATTAGGGTCACAGGGAGGGGGGAGCCTATCTCAGCCAACTCTGGGTGCACCCTAAACAGCGCAACAGTTTATCAGAGGGCCAACACACACACACACACACACACAATCATTTACCCTCACACCTAGTGGTAATTTGGAACAGTCAATTAACCTACTGTTCATGTCTTTGGACTGTGGGAGGAAACTGGAATACCTGAAGGAAACCCACACAAGCACAGGGAGAACATGCAAACCCCATGTAGAAATAATACTGAAGCAAAAAAGCTAAAAGAAAATTATCACAAAGGAAAAGTGGGCTGTTTCACAATTAGGGTATACTTTTTGGGTTCACAGTAGCTCAAAAAGGTTCCATACAACATTAGTATATATTATTAACTGCAGTAACAACAGCATCAGTGACAATCATTGTGGTTTTCCGGAGAAGACACTTTTTGACAGACAAGCTGATGTGGAACTCTGTATAGAAAGTATTTCACATCCAATCCCAATTATATTTTTCAGCAAGCGATACAGTACAATGCTGCTTTGAATTTTAATTGAAAAGCAATTAATATCTGAAAAAAGCACTTCTGTCCTCCAGATGCAATGCCAACTTTCCGGAGAAGACATTTTTGACGGACAAAAGCCACTTAGATTATAAATAGTACTTACAAGCAGCAGAACATCTTTTTAGATTGTATGTACCTCCCAAAGTAAAAGTTAGTTAGTAATTAGGAGTGAAATTTATCAGGTAAAAGCTACTATTTTTATTACAGTGGAGAGAATTGAATTCTGTAATTGGTCAAAAAAAAAAAAAGAAACCTAGAGATTATCTCTGGTAGAACAGGAAATATAGGCATATAGTATTAATTATACACTGCCTGGCCAAACATAAAGTTGCACACACTAATATTTTGTTGTTCCACCTTTATCCTTGCTTACAGCATATAATTGTCATGGCACTGTTTTAACAAACTTAAGCAACATAACATTTATTTCCATCCAGAGTCTTATTTCCATCACCGACGTCTTGAATTGATGAGGGAAAAATTGAACCACTCCATAAAGTCTTCCCCAGCACATCCTGAAAACTTCCAATAGGGTTAAGGTCAGGACTCTGGGGTGCCAACACATATGTGAAAATGATTCCTCATGCTTTTCCACCCTTTTCATTATTTAAGTCCCCATTTTATATCCGTGCAATCAGGGAAGCAAAAGTCCACTGATGTGATACCTACTCATTCAGTACATTCAGAAAATCAGCTGACTTCATTTTATTGCCACATTAATGGTGCTGAGCCTCGACTTGACCAATTGGTGCAACAATGCCAAGGAGATTACGTGCTGTGATCAAGGCTAAAGGCTCTCCATGAAAATATTAGAAGTGTGCGACTTTTTTTTTAGCCGTGCAGTGTATTATTACCATGTATACAAGATGATACATACATCCACACTGAACACCTGTTTGTAAAGAAGTCATAATTTCTTCTCAGATTTATACACATTACATAATTTGGTGCAGTAGGTTGTACATTAACATGAAATGTAATTTAATTTCGATGTGATTTATTGTTTTGCTTTATAGATAGAAAGATTTTGTAAATGGCACGTGAAATTGATATCAGAAAAAAAAACCAGCTAGTGTGTTACACAACTGTGTGGCTGTATTATTAACTCCAAAAAAAAAGAACAAAAGAACAAAACTAAGCCAAACACTGAGAGACTAAACACACTGGAAAATAAGGCCATGAGATACAGAGGCGAGAGAACATACATACATGAGTGTGCCTATACAGTCCTTTGATGAGTCCCAAAATTGCCTATATGTACGGCTCATAAGTGAGGCTTTCACATTGCTGACGGAGCCTCCTGGGACATGTAGGCCGACTGTAGTTCTCTTTGCTGTTTGAACATGGAAGCGTGAAGAATGTCGCTCAGCCTACATTAAACATTAGACACGGGGAGACTTGAAGTTTTTCAAGTTTATTTGTCATATACAGGTATCAATGAAACATCACTACACTACTTAGAATGAAATTCTTGGACTCAGAGCCCCCTCAAAATTGCACTTAAGAAACAAACATTGCACATAAAATTTTTTTCTGGAAGTGACGTGAACTCTTTGGGCGGGGCCGTCCAGGGTAAGTAAACAAGCAGATCTACATTATGAGCAACATTTTAGGTGATAAAAAAACGTGTTCAAGAAACAATTATGGCTAGCAATTTTGAGGAAATGGGTGTAAATGGTTACCTCTTTGAACCAGAGAGGGAGGAGTCTTGTGGAGACAGTGAGACATCACATTCCAGTTGCTGCCAGAGATGTGCATGACTGTAGATACAAAATGGTTTATGTAGCTAACGTTTTGCCAACTCAGCTTTCTTGTCGTCAGCTGGTTTAGGAACACAAAAGAAATGTTTTCTGCAATCTTTATTTGTTGTTTGTGCAGCTCAGCACTGGATAATGTGTTGTGCTACACGGGTCAGTGACGGAGCCCAGCCAATCCAACGAATTCACGTTACTACCAGGCTGGAACAGCCAATGAGGAAGGCGACATGTCTCTGAGCATGCCCAGTGTCGCAGCACTCACACGTACTTTGACAACAAGTAAGGACTGATGTTTTCCGAAGTGGACCGCTGATGTCGTATATGATCGTTTTAAAAAGCTAGCAACACTAATTCACCACAGATACCCTTTAATCCTTCTATTAGGGTCGCAGGGTGCCTATCTCTGCTGACACTGGGCGAAGGTGGCGTACACCCTCAACAACTCACAGGGTAGCGACGTTGTTAAAACATAAAATTGTTAGCTAGAGTACGGCAATTTCAACATAAAATAATTGTGAATATTTGTAAAAAAGTTCCCTCTGGTAGAACAATGACCATAGTCATGCAGGCCTGTGATTGTAAAAGGGTGGTTAAAAGCTTTTTTATTTTTATAAGTTCTCTTGGAGCTATCCATTTTTTTCTCCCACTTTGCATAACAAGCTTCCTAAGGTAAGAAATGACATATTTACAACTTTATTGCAAAAGTCCACTTCTGTGGCACTTTGTTCTTGTGGTTTATGTGGTTAACACTGCGTGCATGCAAGTTTGCCACTTCCTGTATCCTGCAGTCATTTGCTGATTGTGCATATTGTCAGAAATCAATGTGACATGATGCAATACCCGTGTAAACAGTTGAGGCAATAGAGCACCATGTAACACTGTGTCCCAATGGAATCAAATCAGTCCATCCATCCCTTTATCTATACCGCTTATCCATCAAGGCTGTGGGGGAAGCTGAAGCCAATTTCAACTGACTTTGAATGAGAGGTGAAAAAACCAAAATATATATAGCGTGTTGGCGCTGAGTGCACTTGCACTTCGCAGCTTATTCTCTTACTTTATGTATACATGGTTCTGTAATCTTACTATGCAAACATTTTCAGAGATCCTCTTTTAGCTAGTTCCTAAATATATATTCATATTACAATATTTTACTCTAGCCCATTATTGAGTTTTAACAGTATAACACTTTGCTTATGAATTTTCTTAAAGGGCTTCATTTGAGTAGCTTAGTAAATACTTTTCAGTGTTTTTAAAGTTGTATGAATGCCAGAAAGTTTTAAAGAGACACTGCGTACAAAACTGCGAAACATGCAGTCTGACTTGAAACTAGATGATCAAGGTTGTTTTGTTTCAGATGTGCCATCTAGTGCATACCACATAAAATCCTCCAGATGTACATGAGATAAGCAAGACAACTCATGCCACTCATGTAGCTGCTGCATGCAGACGTATGCATGAAAGTGTAAGGGTAAAGGTGAAAGTGAAGTATATTTGCACTTGTACTTGAATGCAGCATAGTTCTTGTTGCAGTTCCTATTTTTATCACTAGGCGCAAAAATGTGGCACAGAGCACGATGCCTCATGATCAAGCAGCCTCTACAGAGGTGATGAAATTAGTGTATCATCTGTCAAAAAACCAATTAATTCATTAATTTATTCGTTTGCCGAACTGCTTAATCCTCCTGGGGTTGTCCCAAGGCTGGAACCCATGTCAGCCAACTCTGGGTAAAGGCAGGGTACACCCTGAATTGTAAGTTAATCGGAGGGCCAACTCGCACACACCTATTCACACTTACACTCACACCAAGGGGCAATTTGAAACAGCCAATTAGTCTAATGTGCATGTTTTTGGATTGTGGGAGGAAACCAGAGTGCCCAGAGGAAACCCACACAAGCACAGTAAGAACATGCAAACTCCACACAGAAATGCCCACGGTGAGCCCGAGACTCGAACCCAGGACCTTCTTGCTGTAAGGAAGATGTGCTTCATCTTCATCTTCATCCGCTTAATCCGGGATCGGGTCGCAAAGGCAGCAGCCTAAACAGTGAGGTCCAGACATCCCTCTCCCCAGCCACTTCCTCCAGCTTTTCCGTGGGGACACCGAGGCGTTCAGGAGACACCAGCCGAGAGACATAGTCCCTCCAGCGTGTTCTGTGTTGACCCCAGGGGCTCTTCTCGATTGGACATGCCCGAAACACCACACCAGAGAGGCGTTCAGGAGGTATTCTAATCAGATGCCCGAGCCACCTCAACTGGCTCCTCTCAACACGGAGGAGCAGCGGTTCTAGTCCGAGCTCCTCTGGAATGACAGAACTTCTCACCCTATCTCTACGGGAGAGACCTGCCACCCTGCGAAGGAAGCTCATTTCAGCCGCTTGTATTCGCAATCTTGTGCACTACCCAAAGCTCGTGACCATAGGTGAGGGTAGGAACGTAAATTGACTGGTAAATTGAGAGCTTAGCCTTCCAGCTCAGCTCCCTCTTCACCACAACAGACCGGTACAAGCTCCGCTTTACAGCAGAGGCTGTGACGGACACAATCGAAAGCCTTCTCCAAGTCCACAAAGCACATGTGGACAGATTGGGCAAACTCCCATGCCCCCTCCTGGAACCTGTAGAATGTGTCTGGTCAAGAGTGCTGCAGCCGGGAGAAAAACCACATTGTTCCTCCTGAATCCGAGGTTCAACCATCGGTCTTATCCTTCTCTCCAGTACTCCTGAATAGACTTTCCCGGGTAGGCTGAGGAGTGTGATTCCACGATAGTTGGAACACACCCTCCGGTCCCCTTTTTTAAAAATGGGAACTACCACCCCGGTTTGCCAATCCAGAGGTATGGCCCCCGATGACCACACGTTATTGCAGAGACGTGTCAACCAGGACAGTATTGAGCTATTAAGGGTGGATCTCGTCCACCCCCGAAGCCCGGTGGTCAAGCTTCAGCCTATGGAGCCCAGCCGGGCCCAGTCCGAAGAGGAGACATGGGTCCGCCCTTCCATGGACCCACCACCTGTGGGAGGGGCTATAGGGGTCGAGTGCAGCATGAGCCGGGTGGCAGCCGAAGGCGTGGGTTCTGCCGGACTGATCCTCGGCTACTGACTCTGGCTCTTGGGATATGGCATGTCATCTCTCTGGCAGGAAAGGAGCCTGAGCTGGTGCTCGAGGTTGAGAGATACTGACTAGATATAGCCGGGCTCACCTCGACACATAGCTTGGGCTCTGGAACCACCCATCTCAAGAGGGGCTGGACCTTGTTGGAGTTGCTCATGGGGAGAGGTGGCGAGCCGGTGTGAGCAATCTTGTTGCCCCCCCAGTCTCGGTGCCCACACGTTGGGGTTCTCCCCGGTTGATGAAAGGGTAGCCTCCCTCCGCCTCCAGGTGGGGGGGCGGGTCCTGACTGTTGTTTGTGCTTATGAACAAAATGACAGTTAAGAGTACCCACCCTTTTTGGAGTCCCTAGGGTGTGTGCTGGAGGGCGCTCCCCCTGGGGACTCCCTCGTCATCCTGGGAGACTTCAGCACCCATGTGGGCAGTGACGGTGTGAGTATGCCAACATCCTGCCCCCAAATAACAATAAAAAAAATTGTTGGATACTCTAACAAAGGAATTAAATCTACAAATGAAGAAATAATGTATGGAAAGAGGACATATTAAAATTATGTCTATATAGACGGGTGTTAACTGGGTCGGAATTATGGGTTTGAGTCCATAAAATTAATGTAGGGTCATCCAAAGAACATGATTTCATACTCTATAGGAGTGTTTTATGTTTCTGGGGCATGGGATGTCCTTCGTTTTTATGTTGAATTGATGAGTATTTTTTAAAACCATTAAACCCCTTAAAGTCTCTGTGCTGATAATCTCTGATAGGGGTGCCTTTAAGGCTCCCTTTGGAAGGATGATATCAGGCAGGACGTGCTTAATCACCACACTGTGATAAGTTATAGATTTATGGCTTTGTGACAGAGCTGAATCACAGCCGATGCTCCACTGATCCACTCTCTAATGACGCAGAATGCTCTTCACCTGTGCTGTGTCAATTTCTGTACAGCTCGCCAGTAACACAGTGTGTGTGTGATGATAAGGATGTAGGCAGAATGTAACAGATCTGCAGATCTAAGTGGGTGGTGGATGCTGAGGCAGACTAATAGCTTTGGGAGTGGTCCAGGATAGGAGGATGGGCAGATACACAAGAACACACACACACACACACACACACACACACACACACACACACACACACACACACACACACACAAGCACTTACACTAATGATAATGTGTGAATTGCAGGCTGAAACGATTCGGCTGCAAATCTTGTTCAGAAATAATTTAAGACCCCTGACCCTCCAGGACGTCTAAGCATAATCTTTGTAGCCCCTTACTATGGACATATCTATATACACATATTCATGAATTATTTGAGATGCATGGATAGATGTTTCACCATGTTGTCTAGTATGACATTTAAGTGTAACAGACAGAACTGCCATAATGTCACCATCATTTTTTAGATAAATAACCCACATCTGCTTCACTCACACTCTCACTCACTCAATCCAACCGAACCACTTAATCCCTACTAGGGTTGTGGGGAGGCTGGAACCTATCTCAGCTGACACTGGGCGAAGGTGGGGTACACCCTGATCAGCTCGCCAGACCATTGCAGGGCCAACACTCATACCACTATTCCCACCAATTTGGAGCAGTCAGTTAGCCTAATGTGCATGTCCTTGCACTGTGGGAAGAAACTGGAGTACCTGAATGAAACCCACAAGCAAGGGGAGAACATGCAAACTCCACACAGAAACGCCTGAGCCCGGGTCTCGAACCCAGAACCTTCTTGCTGTGAGGTGGACATGCTAACCTCTACACCACCTTGTCATCCATATCTGGTTCAGTGCTCAGTATTTTAATTTAGCCTAGTGTTTCTTAACCTTTTTATCAGCTGAGGCACGTATACTGATCACAGTCTCATATATGTGCATCATTCATTATTTAATGTGGGGCAAAATATTGCAGATATTTTAGAATAACGTAGAATGCTTGTTGCTTATCACTTCCTGTGTGAATCTGGTTAAAGACAGGACAAAAACAGAGAGCAACACATGACCACATGGTTTTTGCTGTAATAGAAACAGCAAGAAAAAAGTGGGATCAAAATGCTTGTATGTTCCTTCCGTAAAAAAAATGCAACTACTGTTAAAAACTTTTTCTAATAACCAATACTAGTATACTACCACTCAATTATTCGCTGAAGGCAAGGTGAAGCAACAGCATATACTACATGGCAACATAAGTGAAAAAGCACACTAAAATATATATATATTTTTAATCACATGCATGAGCTCCATCTGCATGCACATGCAGGTGCATAAGAGCAGTGTAACAGTGTCTCTTTAAACCCCATTCGGATTTAAAGTATATACTATGCAGAAACATAAAGAAAACAAACTAAAATGAGCTGGAATGAAATGTTTTTTTTAATGTTTTAACCATGGCAGAGACAGGCAACGTGAGCTCTACACGCTCTGCGAGCATAAGCGCTATGTAACTAACGAAATCCTTTGAGCCTGCTCATGCAGAGTTTAGTACACACTACACAAAAACGTAGTCAAACTGCGCTCCATAAAGGTGTGTATTTAGACTCATTCAAAGTTTTAGTATATACTTTGCATAAATACAAGAAAAACAAACTAAAACAACATTTGAATGATTTATTTTTTCCATTTTAAAGCACGATGACGGCACCTGTGACAAACTGTGATTGTCTGCTGTTTCGATTCAAGCATTATTCACTTAGGATGTTTTTTACATTTCCTGATAGCGGACCAGTCAGATTGCACCGTTCCCTTGTAGTACATACTAATCCCGAATACACACCCTTTTGCCATTGTGCACCAAGGTTATTCCTGAATGCTCCATTGTTTTCCTTTCTCATTCATAAATTTGCATTTTAAAAAGGTTGTCGCTTGTTCAAGGGCATATGTTAATATTAATGTCACGCTAACTGTGTTTGCGTACGTGGATCTATGCACGTGTTTAGTTCTTTATGGAGACTAAAAAGAACAACATAACCAAACCCAAACATTTTCTTTTGGTTACCATGGTTAGGGTCAGGGTCAGAGGTAAGTGTAGGAATAGAATTATCATTCATTCATTAATTTTCTAAGCTGCTTAATCCTAATTAGGGTCGAGGGGAGGCTGGCGCCCATCTCTGGGCAAACGCGGGGTACACCCTGGGCAGCTCACCAGACAATCGCAGGCCAACACTCACATAACCAGTCATACTCACACTCACACCTAGGGGCGATTTGGAACAACCAATCAGCCTACTGTGCATGTTTTTGGACTGTGGGAGGAAACTGGAGTACCCGGAGGAAATGCAGGCAAGCCAGGGAATTGAACCCAAGCCTTCTTGCTGTGAGGCGGATGAGCTAACCACTGTGTCACCGTGCCGCCCAGAATAGAATTATTAAATCAGAATTTAATTGTACATGCAAATGTTTACTAATTGTAATGTGCATAAAATATCATCTTATCATGTTATCATCAACCCCTAAATGAAACGCTTTATATTTCCAGATATGGACGGGAACTATGGGGGAGGACTGCTGGACATGGTTAAAGGAGGTGCTGGAAAGTTCTTCAGCAACTTCAAAGACAACCTGAAGGACACCATCAAGGACACTTCCACGAAGGTTATGAATCAAGTGGCCACGTGAGTCCTTACTGTTCGTGGGTGTGAGACTGATGACTGATGGTGTCATAGACTCTATGCTTATGTTTTAGGTTATTTTACTCTAAAATATCTTCCAGGAGGTTAAGAGTTGACAGATTAAGACAAAGCTTTCTATGAGAAAATTAGCCCCAAATCACCCAGAACAGCCAAATCAACACAAAACTAACCAGAGAAACAAAAGAAGTGTGATGTTGGATAGTCCCAGTGGACAAATCGAAAAAGATAAAGAACTCAGTGCTGTATTCTCTTCTGGGCTGGCTTTACCAAATATTACTCTCAAGGAGGTCATGTGCAGATAAATTTGAATTCGTACAAAAAATAATATCAAATTTGTGAAAATTATTAAAATCAAGATGTCTTTTACTGTTTTTTTTATTTATTAATTTTGCCAATAAACCTTAAAGGGGCGGCACGGTGGCGTAGTGGCTAGCACGTCTGCCTCAGACGTCAAGAAGGTCCTGGGTTTGAGCCCCGGGCTCAGATGTTTCTGTGTGGAGTTTGCATGTTCTCCCCGTGCTTGCGTAGGTTTCCTCCAGGTACTCTGCTTTCCTCCTACAGTCCAAAGACATGCACATTAGGCTAACTGGATGTTTCAGATTACCCCTAGGTGTGAGTGTGAGTGTGAATGGTTGTGTGGGTTGGCCCTCAAATGGTCTGGTGAGCTGTTTACCCCACCATCGCCCAGTGTCGGCTGAGATAGGCTCCAGCCTCCTGCAGCAAATGTCTAAGTGAGTGAATGAATAAATATTAAAGGGCACTACAGATGTTAAAGAAAAAAAATAGATTGGACAATCTTGTGTTTGAGCTTTTGTAAGAAATGCTTTTCATTTATATCTGTTAGAGTATATTATCTATAATATCTGAGAGCAGGTCAACTCACTGCACTGCCATCTCAGTGCATACAAACATATATTAGGGATTTTTATCTATATATTTATTTATAATAGTGCAATGAGTTGTCATCGCTTGGTGTGGTGAGTTGACATCAGTGCAGTGAGTCATTATCACATTGTAGTGAGTGTGCAGTGAGTTGGTAATGCAGCGAGTTGATATAGACTCAACCAAGGGTGCCAGTAATTTTGGAAATGACTGTATGATTGATCATTTAATGTGTCTTGATTGTTTCTTTTTGTTTTTTTGTATTGTCCCCCAATCCCCCCGCCCATCCCGATTTTGTCTCCAAATTTATTCGCCACCAATTCTCAGGGTCTCTGTCAAGTGACGTTCCCCTATAACACAATTACCTCCAACCTGCATGCGATTCCAGCCACTGCATTTTGTTAAATTGTTGCGCATGCATACTCAGGAGCAGCGTAACACACTCGAAGGAAAGCACTACCCACTCCCTTGTATGCTTGGGTTCACAGACACCCATGATTGGTTAGTGATTACTTAAATGACAGGGAAAGGAGTGTATGACTTCCCTGTCTCCCTGAGAGCTCAACCGATCAGCTCTCATGGGTTCTTGGTATGAAATAGAAATTTCTTTCTAAAATGAGAAAAATTACAGCGGAAAGGAGACGGATGGATGAAAATAAGGGCACCATTCCTGTCATTTTAATACAGAAAAAGGGTTGATCAGTGTGCTTCTTCTTGCTTCCCAGTGCAGTCGTTTTTGTGCACACAAGCATTGCAAATTCCTTGTTGCTAAATCTGCACTGTAGCAGGACTGGAAATGAATAGCATAACACAAAAGCCCTGTCTAACACATTAAGTAGGCCAGTCGTGTCTCATGTTTGTCATTTGGTTGGCAGCCCAAATTTGTCACATGAATGGAGTCATAACATTCCAGATCTCATTTATTATTCAGATTTTTTTACATTTTATTTCTTTTAAACTTATATTATAGCCTTACTGATCATGAAATAAATACAAGAAGGGTCAGACCATGAGAAAAAAGTTGAAGAAAGAGCCAGTTAAGCAAATTTACCCCAACAGTAACATTATAAACTTTCAAATTAAAACATCAGGAAGAATACTGAAGGTAAACAACCTAATGTTGGAGAACTTGCTTTTTGGCATTATCGCTTTAATTTTATTTTACTGTACTGATCATTCTCTTCATTCTGTGCATATTAGTCACTTAAAGGAAAAGAAAAGCACACTGGAGGAAATATCACTATTTCAGCTTCCCAGCTGCAAGCTGTCTATTATACCAATGTGTTTAATGCATTAAACAAAGTAGCTGTATTGTGGACCCCCCACAAGGCTTCCATATTTAACGTTTTCAGCCAGTTGCACGTCATGTGGACAAAGTAGCTCTGTTATTTATTTCAGCTAAAATATTCCAGTTAATTTCTGAAAAGGAAATACACATAATTAAATCATTTTCAGCATGCTACGCACAGTTTTACATGTAAACCAACCTGCAACACCCCAGATAACATCTTACATATATTTTCTCCTTAAAGGAGCCACGCTACTCTTATAACACTAGCCGCGGACACTTATCAATAAAGATATCTATCAGGACCTCCGCCTTTTTAGACGTACCTAATACCGTTATATTATTATTATTATTTTTTTTATTATTATTATTAACAATAATAATAAACCTCAAAAAGCTTTGGGACTTGCTGGTCATGTGACTATGTCTGACTCAGGAATAGCTTAGTAACATGCTTAATTAAGGAGCTTAAAATGGAAAAATGATGCTGTAATTACTGTATTTTACAGGCAGACAGTACTAAGTGTCCATCTCTTTTTTATAATCTAAGTCTCATGGCAGGTGATGGTGTGTGTGTGAGTGTTTTGTTAACAGAGAAGCTTTGACCAGTGGACTGTTAATGTGCAATATTATCTGATTAACATCAGCAGTTTTCTCAGGTGACTTTTCCGCTACATAATAACAGAGCAGCTTCTCTGTAATGAGGCGAATGGTGCACGTGCATGTTATTACTCATGTATACGGTTTATAGTTTTCAAGAAAAAAAAAAACAATCAGTAGGGATTATAATCCAGTGCTGTTTAGGCTTACTTATGGTGTTTTGAAATAGTATGAATGAGCGTATGTGTGTTTCCATCCTGCCTGTCACATCCAGGGTATATTCCATCTTTCTTCTTTTGTTTCATGGATAGGTCCCAATACATCATCACAGTAACCAGGGTGAAGCATTTACTGAAAATACAATTGCTACCATTTGATTGATGAAGGCTTTCAGTTATTTTTAATAGCTTGGACAAATCATAGTTACATCAGCCAGACAACTGAAAGCGCTGTTGGTCTTGGTCAGTCACATGATTTGGTTGCCGAAAAACTGTAATTATTGTCATACTCATATTTGTCAGACATGACAGTTTTAAGATACCACTTACTGCCTGTACTAATAAAAGTTTAGAAAAGTAGAGATGCATTGTAGCTCTTTTTCTTAGGTAGATAAGTAAGAAACAAACTACTTTGGGCCCTAATGTTCTAGCAAAATAAGCAAATTTGGAGTAGTAATAGTATTTCTTTGTAACTACTCAATTGTTTAATATTTTTGTAAACCAGCATGGTCGGAAGTGGGTTTAATTTTTTATTCTTTTTTTTACTTATCCAGTAGCAAGGTCATGTGCATGGAACAGAAGCACGTAGTAACTATCGTAACAAGTCATGCTCATCATGCTAGAAACCAGTCCAGAGACATTAGGATAATTGGCTGTTCCAAATTGCCCCAGTTGTGGATGTGAATGGTTGTGTGTGTTGGCCCTGGAATGGACTGGCCAGCTGCTCAGGGTGTAATCTGCCTTTGACAATTGTCGGCTGAGATAGGCTCCAGCATCCCCGCAACCCTAATGGGATTGAGTGGTTTGGCAGATGAGAATTAGAATTTGTTAAAAATAGGAATATTGTTAATTAATAATTATCTCAGCATAGCAGGTCATGCTTTACATTCGATTTGTGTGTTTGTTTGTTTTTTTTTTTGTTTGTTAGCAGGATTACACAAAATGTTATATGCAGATTTTCGTGAAATTTCTACCGGAGATGGGGTTTTGGAAAAAGACGACTCCATTAGGTTTTGGAGATGATCCAAATCAAATTCTGGATCCATGAACTTTGTAAAGGATTCCTTAACATTGTGGGATTGCAAGTCTTGGCAGAAGTCTCCGGTACGCTTGTTAAAAATTGCACTTATTGGTAAATGAATGTGGTGTAAGAGTAAGGAAACTATTTTTTGATGTGCTGTTTTGCAAACCTAATCCACTTTGGGGTGCTAATAGTAACTCAGCCGCACATCGGGCTGCGTCCCAGCACCTGGTTGTTCATTATTTTCCTATAACGGCCTGCATTGAAGTGTTATTGTTATTGTGTTTGTGTGAAACCCACAGTCACATGTGGCGCAAGAGGCAGGATGCAATTGCAGAAAATTAGTTTTAATAAAAGTTACAACATAATGAACATAATGCAAACAATAACTGGTACCAGACGGAAACTAAACACAAACCTAGGCTTGGCATGAACAGTAAAAACACGTAGCATTCATAATGACACTGAAGTCACCAGGAACAATGCAAAACAGAATCCTTATAAACCCTCTATAATCGGAATAATGAGAAGCAGGTGTGCTTGTGATGAGATTCATCTGACGTGTGTCTAAAGTCATGTGACTGACCTAGGTGCAAGGCATTCTAGGAAGTGTAGTGGGTTCTGAAAATGCTGCAGAAATTGGCTGAGAATGTGACATATATTGTATCCTGGAAAGAAAAATACTGATGACAGCCACATCAGCAGCCTACTGGGCTGTAACTTTTTTAAAAATGACAATCTATTTATAACACCCCTGGTTAAGCCCTTGTATTACTTCCTCATTATTGCCCAGGCATCCGGACGAATAATGATTGTTTGTCCTGGTGGGGTTGAGTCCCGGGCTTGGCGAGGGCGTTTCTGTGTGGAAATTGCATGTTCTTCCTGTGCTTGCATGGGTTTCCTCCGGGTACTCCTCCTACTGTCTCAAGACATGCACATTAGGCATTTGGCTATTCCAAATTGTCTCTAGGTGTGAGTGCGGGTGTGAATGGTTGTGTATGTGTTGCGCTGCAGTGGTCTTTTGAGCTGTTCAGGGTGTACCCTGCCTTCGTCCAGTGTTGGCTCCAGCCTCCCTGCGACCCTACTAGGATTAAGTGGTTCGGCAAATAAGTGAGAAAAAAGGGTGAGTCAGTAACTGTAAAACTAAATATGTGTCTGTTTGCCGTTTGTCTTCTAGCTACACCAAAGGAGAGCTGGACATTGTCTACATCACGTCACGTATCATAGGTAAGGATTTAAACACATTGAAACATCTATAAAACAAACATTTGTTGATTTGTTTTTTTGTCTGCTTTCTAAAGCTCATGTCAGTTACTCATCAGATAGTGCTGTTTGCGCTCTCTTCACATTTTGCTTCATTCTTACACACTTATTTATACAATTCAAACAGCCCTCATTGCTAGAAATATTTATGACCTTCTCTGAATAGGGGTGTCATGGTGGCGTAGTGGTTAGCACGTTCGCCTCACAGCAAAAAGTCCCTGGGTTCGAGGCCTTGGGTGTTTCTGTGTGGAGTTTGCTTGTTCTCCCTATGCTTGTGTGGGTTTCCTCCGGGTACTCCGGTTTCCTCCCATGGTCCTAAGTCATGCACATTAGGCTAACTGGCTGTTCCATATTGCCCCCAGGTGTGGATGTAAGTGTGAATGGTTGTGTGTGTGTTGCCCCAGCAATGGTCTGGTAAGTGTACTCCACCATTGCCCAGTGTCGGCTGAGATGCTGGTTTGGCAAATGATTGAGTGACATAGTAGCCTGAATGGAAACAGAGAGTATTTTAAAAGCCATTCCAGCCACAGATGTGTTCGATTCAAATAAACCCAATAATCTGACGTGATCTGAACTCGGACTGAGCACAAAGCCTAAAACTGTTTTTGGGTGGTAGTGTGTTGCTTGGTTGTAGTGCTGATTATATCTTCTGACAGCAATTATCTATCTTCATGCTCTATCAGTGATGTCATATCCTGCGGAGGCTGTGGAATTGGGCTACAGGAACCATGTGGAGGATATCCGGTCTTTTCTGGACTCGCATCATGCCGATCATTACACAGTTTTCAACCTGTCACAGAGGAACTACCGGGGAGCCAAGTTCTCCAACAGGGTGAGACGACTCATCTGCACGTATTGAGACCAAGCCTTCAGGAAGTTTCTCTGTTATGACTTAACTAAAGGAGATGATGGGACAGTCTCTATGGAGCTGTATAAACAATAGCTGAGTAATGGAAGATTTTGAAAGTGTCCCCTTCATTCATTCCTCATTTCTTTAAAACCACTGGAGCTCAGTGAGACTGGGAAGCAAATAAGATGAAGTAATATTGATAGTGTAATATGTGAGCAACGCTTCATCAGAATTTTCATTACTTCTCCTATATAGACTGTTACTCACTGTAACAAGACACTGATCAGAGGTTAAACCCTATTTCAATAGAAGTCATCATATTCCTTCTATGATTTTCTAACCAACCCCATTGCCCCTGTTGATAGAGTACACATGCCTCATATGTTTCCTTTTAATGACAGAAGAGAGTTCAGCAGCTTTATTCTCACTGAGAATGGAGAGAATTTTTGGCAGAGGTGAACAAATCGGTAGCCATGGCTCCCAGATCAAGCAAACGAGCAGGGTTGGGGTTTTTAAAAGCATTGCAGTATGTAGATTGTTGTTAAATGGTAGAACGAGTATCACACTGAACACTCTCTCTCCCAGTTAAGCTTATCTTTATCTCACAAATGTTTAAGGAAATGCAGCCCAGATCTTTTTTATTCAATGTTTCCAGGCAGAAAAGCATGTTCAGTGGGCTGCTTATATAACAGTCTCCAGTATTTTTTCACTTCAGTAGTTCAGCATGCAATGAAAGAAAAAAAACCCTCTACTTCTTATTGATTTGTTCAAAAGAAGTTTTGCTTAAACAGAACATTCGCCAGTTGTTTCATATGTTCCTCAGTGGTTAACAACACTCTGTGCATTAGTAGCCTTCATTATGTTTTTGTGTGGCCTTTTTGTTAGATACGGCTTTCTTTAATGACGTACAAACTTTCTTCTGTTCTTAAATTTTATGCTGGAAAATGTAATTTTTGGAAATGTAAAACCTTTTTTTCAGCACATCTGCCTCCCACAGTCCAAAAACATGCACAGTAGGCTGATTGGAGGTTCCAAATTGCCCCTAGGTGTGAGTGTGAATGGTTGTATATGTGTTAGCCCAGTAATGGCCTGGCAAGTTGTCCAGGGTGTGTCCTTTGCCCAGAGTCGGCTTAGATATGCTCCAGCCTCTCTTCAACCCTGATTAGAATTAAGCGGCTTAGAAAATTAATGTATAAATGAATGAAAGTTTTACTTAGTGGGCAGTGGTGGCCCGGTGGTAGGTTGCTGCTTTGCTGATCTGAAGGTTGGGGGTTCAAGCCCCACTATCACTCAGTTGTCACTGCTGTCCCCCCAGCCATGACAAGGCCAGCCATGTCCCTTAATGTCTGTGGTGAGATGCATGTAAAAGAACCATTGCTGTCATTCATAAAGAGTAGGCCATTGGGTTGCCGTCAGCGTGTTTCTACCCTGCGATGGCCTGGCGAGCTGTCCAGAGTGTACTCTGCCCCCGCCCAGAGTCGGCTGAGATGGGCACCAGCCTCCCCGCGCCCCTAATTAGGATTAAGCGGTTCAGAAAATGAATGAATGAATGAAGTTTTACTTAAAATTTACTTAAAATAGGGTTTTTAAAACTTTAGCACTGTACCGTATGTGTACAATTAATAAACATTTAAAAAATTAAAGATTAAAAGTAGCAGCTTTAGTGTATTTTTTTATTTTATAGCGGAGCTCCATACTTAGGAAAATGTCGCAACCTAACAAACACACGCGCTGCCACCGTCGGCCTTAAGTGCACTTGCACTTTGCAGAAATTTTTCTTGTTGAGTCAATGGCATTTTTTCTTGAGGAGAAATATGTTTTTGAAAATCACTGAAAAGACAGTTAGTTTTATTATGGCTGTTTCTTTACTGAAAATAAATGCAAACATTTTCAGAGCTCCACTTTTAGGCAGTGCTTATATATTTGTATTAGACTTGAAATCAATGAATATGCATGATTTATTATGCATGGTTTTGACACTTTGTTAGCAAATGTGTATTGTGTTGAGTATCATGCCCTGGGAAAATGTCATCTATTATTCTGGCATTCTTATCATATGGCCCATTCTCTACAATGAATAAACTCCTAATGAGTACACTATAAATACTTTTGGAGCATCTCATGATGATTGTTATGATGACTTTATCAGTAGACTTTTAAATAGCGTCATGCAGTGAATCCTGAATTAGCTCTTATCTGTTCACTGATTAACATTAACACTGCACACACGCTCCCTCAGAACACATGGCTCATTTCGATGTGATTGCATCAGTAAAACAGTGGACTTATGTGTTGAATTGACATAAAGTTGCTCATTGATAGTTACTTTAGGATTACACTGTGCTCCCTTACCCCTATCAACTCTACTACTGAAATACTCCTTAGACCAAACACCACCTTCTGCTTCATGTCATCATCTTTCCATTCGACTTTTCCTCCAACCATGTCATTAAATTTTCTCCTCAGGTGTCTGAATGCAACTGGCCATCCAGACAAGCCCCAAGCCTTCACAACCTGTTTGCTGTGTGTAAGAACATGCACAACTGGCTCAAGCAGAACCCCAAGAACGTGTGTGTGATCACTTGCTCGGTAAGAGAAGAAACACAGCACGTCTGATTGCACTGTCTGTACTCATTTCAATGTTCATTTTCATCTCACTGCCGGTGGCATTGTGGTTAGCACGTCCGCCTCACAGCAAGAAGGTCCTGGGTGTTTCCGTGTGGAGTTTGCATGTTCTCTTCATGCTTGCGTGGCCTTCCTCCGGGTACTCCAGTTTCTTTTTACTTAAAAAGATTAAAAATTAAAAAATATATGCTTTCAGTTCCCCCAGTGCAGCTAACTGGGTTTTCAAAGGCCAGCCATGTATCTCAATGTCTGTGGTGAGAGGCATGTAAAAGAACCACTGCTGTCGTTCGTAAAGAGTAGGCCATTGGATTGCCATCAGCGTGTTTCCTCCCTGCAGTGGCCTGGCGAGCTGTCCAGGGTGTCCCTTGTCCTCGTCCAGAGTCGGCTGAGATGGGCGCCAGCCTCCCCGCGACCCTAATTAGGATTAAGCAGTTCAGAAATTGAATGAATGAATAAATGAATTCATATTTTCACTCTAAATTTGTCATAATAGTGCGTTTCTGTGTGTCTCAGGATGGCAGAGCTCCTTCTGGTGTGCTGGTCTGTGCCATGTTCTGCTTCTGTCACCTTTTTGCTAACCCGGGACCTGCCATGCAACTGCTCAGCACCAAGAGACCCGGATCAGGCCTGTGGCCCTCACACAGGAGGTAGAAATAGTTCAAAACCAGGAATCAGCAGCGTATTTAAATATTCAGAAATTGATGAATTTACCAGGAGTTACCATAAAATATTCCAAAATATAATTACTGTTAAAATAATAATGGTGAAAAGAAACTAAAATAAAAAGTTTGGGAACTGTCCTTTAATCATTACCTGGTTTACAGAAAGACTGTACTCTATATTGAACACCCTCTATACCAAGAGCTGGTATATTGAACATAAACACTGTGGTCTTCCCATTCAGATGCTTCAACTCTAATGTAACTGAATTATTTGCACAAAATCTCAAATGTATGATTTTAAAAACAAACCAGCAATGTCTAAGTCACTGACATTTTTTGCTAATGCCTGACAATTAGTGCTAATAATAAGCTAGTTACTATTTCACTGAATGGGGACACCACAAAATTTGGTAGCACCATAAAATTAGCTGGCTCGCATTATGTATTGCAACTGTCAACACTGGGTTTTTTGTTTGTTTGGCACAAAAAATTAGACTTTTCGGATTTTAACTGAAGTTGTGACTTATTTTCAGCATTTTAAAAAATATCTTTTTAGACTCAGAATCGCTGCTAATAATTACTGAAATGAACCATGACAGGTTCATATCTACTAAGTCTTTTCGATTTTTTTTGTTTACAAAAGTACTGAGAAAGAATTTTAAAAATAAAATTATTTATTTTACTTATTTGCTGTTTTGACCAACCTCTATCATCAAAATCAATAAGTTTTTAATTTCAAGGGTACTTTATGGTAATTTTCATGCACCCTTTTCGAATCCTGTTATATAACCTGACATTTCTTTTTTTTTGGGGATTTTTCCCCATTTTTCTCTCTAATTTAGTCGTTTCCAATTCCCACCCATCAAATTTTAGCCTTCCCTATCACACGACCACCACCGACCAGGGAGGGGCGTAAGCAAGCACATGCCCCCTCCGTGACATGC
>JBCNYH010000006.1:8648114-8660245 GCA_039654325.1 Tandanus tandanus | reverse complement strand
AACACACTGACGGCTATGCAGCCTCCTCTTTACGAAAATCAGCAATGGTTCTTTTACATTCCTCTCACCACAGACAGGGAGAGACACGGCCGGCCATTGATAACCCAGTTAGCTGCACTGGTGGGACAGCAGTGACAACCCGCTGATAGTGGGGCTTGAACCCCTGACCTTCAGATCAGTAATCCAGCACCCTACCACCAGGTCACCACCATATCTTAATTTATTAAAAAATTCATCCATAGATTTCATTCAGTTCTGAGGTACGTCCATGAAACACTTTGTTTATGATACTTGAAACACTCATTGCCCTGCTAACCACACACACACACACACACACACACACACACACACACACACACACACACACACACACACAAGCAGTATCTCCTTAGTGTCGTTCCATTTCCATTTATTGACGTGGAAGAGGGGTGTCAGTACTTTGTGTAGCCTAAGAGATGTGACCTGTGTGGTCAGTGGATAAAACAGTCTGTGAATAACTATAATCTAAGACCAAAACATGATACACACACACACACACACACACACACACACACACACACACACACACACACACACACACACAGATTGTTATCTCTTAACAGGCCTGCACTATTAAACACTGTGAGAATATCAGAAGCGAGAAGTGTTACAGAGCAGGAAGTGTCACTACAACGTTTTTACGTTGGTGTGTATTCAGGTTCCTGCTGCTGTGACAGAAAATTAATCAACACCTTCTGACCAATCAGCATCCAGAATTCAACAGCGCAGTCGTGTATGATATGTGATAGTATGTATATTTTTTTAAATACTGAAAGGGTGTTTGTAACTCCAAATCCCATAATCCCCAGGTTTTAGCCACGCCCACTTCCTCCAGAACGACACTAATCTCACTCACCTGTATCTGATTTATTTCTGTTATTTCCATTACTTGCTGTCCACTTTATTATTCATACGGTTATCCAATCAGGAGCTGCACCACGCACGGACTCACAGGTCAAAATATCTTTTATCCAAAAAAAGTCTCCAGGACGACAGTGAGAGCAAGAATGACATGAAAACATTCAGTCAGTATTGTATGAGATTCCAAAACATATTTAAACATAAATAAATGTAATGCAATAGTATATAATGTGATCACTTCATGGAAATGTACTGCAGGTAGTTTACAGTTCTATTATAATGTACTCTATCTCTCACTCTCTCTCTCTCTCTCTCTCTCTCTCTCTCTGTGTGTGTGTGTGTGTGTGTGTGTGTGTGTGTGTGTGTGTGTGTGTGTGTGTGTGTGTGTGTTTGACGTCACTAGAATAGGTTATGAGATGTGTGAGTCGTGGGTGTGTACAGGTTGCGTTACCTGAACAGGGTGACCTTGCAGCCCTGACATCTGGAGAAAAAACAACGGAAAGGAAAGGTCACATTTAATTTCTCTCTCTCTCTCTCTCTCTCTCTCTGTTGCTCTTTCTTTCTCTCTCCCTCTCTCTCTGTCTCTCTCTACAATCTCTCTCTCTCTCTTTCTCTCCCTCGCTCTCTCCCCACTCTCTCTCTCTCTTTCCTTCTCTCCCCCTCTCTCTCTCCTTCTCTCTGTAACCCCCTGTTTCTCTTTCTCTCTCCCTCTCTCTCTGTCTCTCTCTTTCTCTCTCCACGCTCTCTCTCTCTCTTTCTCTCCCTCGCTCTCTCCCCACTCTCTCTCTCTTTCCCTCTCTCCCCCTCTCTCTCCTTCTCTCTGTAACCCCCTGTTTCTCTTTCTCTCTCCCCACTCTCTCCCTCTCTCTCTCTCCCTCTCTCTCTCTCTTTCCCTCTCTCCCTCTTTCTCCGTCTCTCTGTCACCCCCTGTTTCTCTTTCTCTCCCCACTCTCTCTCTCCCTCTCCCTCTCTCTCTCTCTCCCCCTCTCCCTCTCTCTCTCTCTCTCTCTCTCTTCCTCCCCCATCTCTATTGCCTCCATCTCCAGCAGCTCTTTTCTCTGTGCTCAACAGGAGAGCAGGCTGATATTTACTTCCATTCAGGAGTCGTTGTGCAGCGAAGGGTTGTAACACGATAAGGAATGGAGATCAGCTGGAGCCTGCTGTGGCATTTCAAACACACACACACACACACACACACACACACACACACACACACACACACACACACACACACACACACACATACTAAGGGTGATTAACGATTGGTGTATATTTCTAGCCTTTGCTCTGTCTGCCTGGAGACCAGAAGGTATCATAGAGTCCAGGTCTACATAATCACTAGATCCAAATTGCCTGAACTGCTCACAACTTGAATCATGCTGCTGTTCACATTTCCAAACATATAACCAGCGGAAGGTGAGTGTCACAAGACGTACGGTAGATTTCAGTATTGAGTATGAAGACTAGCATAAAAATCTTTTGTTTACTGTGTGTAGAAGTAGCAATGGCAATAATAATAATAACAACAATAATAATAATAATAACAACAACAACACAAAACCAACTCAATGTCAAGTACAGAGATTATGTTATGGAAGCTCAAAAAGTAAAAGTATTTGACATCTATTGTAAAAAAAAAAAAAGTTTGTAAGTATTTCTGTGCAAGATGTTGCTAAATACATGTAAGGAATGTTATATGCTATCAACAGTAGGTTACCCAGACAACAAACTATGAACTGTTGATATTCTTTTAGCATCATTTACCACTGTAGGTGAACAGTGATAACATAAATACCCATCAGCAGAACATTTCATCAGCATTAAGTCTTTTATGGAAAGAAAATAATGAAATTTTGCCAACAGATGAAATACACATACATAGAAATGCCAAATAAATGCCATGTACCAGTGTGAGTAATGGAATAAATTTATGAGCTTGAAGCCTAAACAATAGACCCTGTCACAAAGCAGCTTTAAAGAAATCCGGATGCAGATTTATATTTAGAACTTGAAAGAGCGAGCCAAAGCATACAGTGTCAAGGAAGAAGTCCCTGAGGTGACATGAAAAAGAAATCTTGAGGGGAACTCGGTTTAAAAAAATAACTGTTCTCTTCTGGGTGGATCAGGGTAGAGAGATTAAAAATCATTACTCTTCCACAAGTCTATACTACTGTATAAAGGCGAACAGGAAAGGGACCCATTCACTTACCAGGCATAACAAACAAACATGGAGTCCGGTGTTTTCGCATGGAAATGAAATAGAATCAGCCACAATGTCTTTCTGAAATCATTTGCTTACTCCTGCACGCAAATGTCAATGACCCCTGCACCGGGTTTGATGATATTAATAAACATCACCATGTTTTTTTTAATCTCTCTTGAAATCATATGCCGCCTTCTGTTTCTTCAGCCTTGATCTTGTACTTTTTTCCCCACTTTCACAGAATCAGTGTTGTGCTGCCAAGATCCTTCCTCTTTTCACATGGTCTAGTTATTGTAATTGTTACTGTAAACAGACACTGAACCACAACAAGATTTATTAAATTAAATAAAAAGCAAATTGGGAGGCACAGTGGCGCAGTGGTTAGCACGTCCACCTCACAACAAGAAGGTCCTGGTTTCAATTCCCAGCTCAGGCGTTTCTGTGTGGAGTGTGCATGTTCTCCCCGTGCTTGCGTGGGTTTCCTCTGGGTACTCCGGTTTCTTCCCACAGTCCAAAAACATGCAAAGTAGGCTAATTGGCTGTTCCAAATCGCCCTTAGGTGTGAGTCTGAGTGTGAATGGTTATGTTAGTGTTGGCCCTGTGATGGCCTGGCGATCTGTCCAGGGTGTACTCTGTCCTCGCCCAGAGATAGCTGAGATGGGCGCCAGCCTCCCCGCGACCCTAATTAGGATTAAGCGGCTTAGAAAATCAATGAATGAATGACTGATAAAGTAAATTGTGATTTGTGATTGGCAGTGGAGACCCTTGAAATGCTTCTAGCTTGAAATGCTAGCAATCCTATGGCAATGAAGCAGTGAGCCGGACAAGGTGTTTTCAGTGTCATTCATAATTCGAAAGGAACAGGATGTTGCCAGTAGATAATGTTCTGTAGCTGTTGACACACAAATGCCACTTAAACTACTTCACCCAGCTCATTACTTCGTTGCCATAGGATTACTGTAGCATTTCAAGGGTCTTCACTGTCTGTGGAGTGTTTCAGGGATGTAGTTCGCTTGAAGCTATAGTATACCCTTATCCCTTTTGATCTTCTGTCCCCAAAATGTTTTTGTAATTTTATACTGTAATTTAAAAGTTTCCTCCCGCAGTCCAAAAACATGTACAGCAGGCTAATTGGCTGTTCCAGATCACCCCTAGATGTGAGTGTG
The DNA here is from genome assembly GCA_039654325.1 of Tandanus tandanus. Classification (NCBI taxonomy): domain Eukaryota; kingdom Metazoa; phylum Chordata; class Actinopteri; order Siluriformes; family Plotosidae; genus Tandanus; species Tandanus tandanus. The sequence continues at coordinate 8,655,976 of JBCNYH010000006.1, read as the reverse complement.
AATGATTGTATCTGTGTTGGCCCTGCAATGGCCTGGTGAGCTGTTCAGGGTGTACCCCGCCTTCACCCAGAGTTGGCTGAGATGGGCTCCAGCCTCCCCATGACCCTAATTAGGATTAAGCAGCTTAGAAAATGAATGAATGAATGAATGAATGAATAATAAATTTGGAGAGAGAAACATTTCAGTCATTTTCCTTTACTACATCTGAAATTCATACAAGTATCATGCCTAATTAATTTAATTTTACCTTTCCTATGTGTCAGTAATGACAGATATCCCAGGAGGAGACAATTGCTGATGCAGTTCAAACCCATTTCCCCACCATATTTCCCCATGTTGCACTACAAAAGCTCATTTCTGCTTTCTCCCATTGAGTTTCTTAATGATGCTCATTAGAACGAGTTGAAACCCATGCTTATTAAGGTCTGACAAAAAACACTCCCCCATTTTTGTGCTTTTCTGTGATTCCCCAGAGTGCACCTGCTTTGCAATCCAGTAATGAAACAGAGTGCCAAAGCAGATGACACTGCAAGTGTTTCTTCATGGCTAACAATCTTCTTAACTATTTCTAGATGGCTTGAACAGGATGTTCATAATTTGCTCCTTTTACAAGGTAGTCAAAAGCAAAATGTAGCTGTATCGCTGGCAAACAAGCACATGTTTCACTGTGCTGAGATTAATTTGTAGTTTCTTATGCTATGTATTACATGAACCAATATCACTGCACTGTGTTGATCAATGCTGTACAATGTCGATGAGTATACAGTGAAAATATCAACACATCTGTAGGTTAACCAGATCTTTACCATGAAATTAATAAAAATGGTATGATTTGTAGGCGCACATCTGTCTCACAGCAAGAAGGTCCTGGGTTCAAGTTCCGGGCTCAGCGAGAGAGTTTCTGTGTGGAGTTTGCATGTTCTCCCTGCATGGTTTTTCTCTGTGTACACTGGTTTCCTCCCAAAGACATGCACATTACACTAAGTGGCTGTTCCAAATTGTCTCTAGGTGTGAGTGTGAATGGTTGTGTATATGTTGGCCTTGGGTTAGACTGGCGAGCTGTTCAGTGTGTACCCTATCTTTGCCCCAATAGGCTCCAGCCTCCCTATGACCCTAGTAGAATTAAACAGTTTGACAAATGAATGGAAGGGCAGTGGTGGCTCGGTGGTTAAGGCTCTGGATTTTTAATCCGAAGGTTGGTGGTTCAAGCCCCAGTCCCACCAACCTGCCACTGTTGGGTCACTGAGCAAGGTCCCTAAACCTCAATTGCTCAGTTGTTTAAAAAATGATTAATGTAAGTCACTCTGGACAAGGGTGATGTAAATGAACAGGTCCGAAAATGTTTGCAGGTGTAAGTTTACTATCCTATTACGGTTGCGGGAAGGCTGGAGCCAATCTCAGCCAAGAATAGGTAAAGGCTGAGTACACCCTGAATAGAAACACACACAACCATACTCACATACACACCTAGGGGCAATTTGGATCAGCTAATTAACCTGATGTGCATGTTTTTGGACTGTGAGAGGAAACCGGAGTACCTGGAGCAAACCCACACAAGCACAGGGAGAACATGCAAACTCCGCATAGAAACACCTGAGCCTGAGACTTGAACCCACAACCTTCTTGCTAACCACTCTACCAGTGTGCCACCCGTAGTTCTTTATGTTCAGTAAGTTTATGGTATAATTGTTTACACACAGCTGTTTTATGACATTTTCAGGGACATTTTAAAATAACATCACAATAGACTTTGTACCTTAGTATCCTATTGATATGATGGAGTCACATAATGATGATATGAAACATCAAATGTCCCCAGTTCCAGGAAAACTGAATGGCTAATTTACGTGAGTGAATCATGCAATGTTCATTAAAGCCAGTTGTCACTACAGGGTGAGAGCACTGTCATACACAGGATATTCAGAGAACATTGCATAGCACAGCCATAAAACCGACACAAAAAAACCAACAGAAAAAGAAGCGCTGATTAATATTGAGAGAAAATAGGGACACTGTTTGTGAAAATATACCAGGTGGGATAAAGTAATGGCTATCAAATCCAGACCTGAAAGCTTTCTCCACTGCAAATAATATATTGGGTATGGAATGATGATGCCAGGACCAGGATCCAGAAATACTAGAGACAAAATATGCAATGATGTTTATAATTCTGTATATTTCACTAATGGTTAAATGACTATGAGTTCTCATGTCCAGGTTTAATAAACCTGATATTTAAAAACCTCAGCACAAGTGGCCATGATAGATTAGAGCTTGGAAAAACACTCAAGAAACAGGCCTGGGCTAACCTTGATTTACAGTTATTGCTCGATCTAAAGGCTTATATGAGGTTAAATGCAACATTTTCTGGACAATACTGCAGAAACTAATCGAATCCCCCTAATTAAGTGCCTGTTTAATAGATTTCACAACCCCCAACCCCACTTCAGAGAAGGCAGAAGTCAGGCAAATCCCATGTTTTTAGGAATTGTTGCTCATGCCACAGTCCAAAGACCACTCCATCTACTCTTTTCTACATATCTGAGTTCACATTTATAATAATAATTATAATAAAAAATGTTTTTGCTGCATTGTACTGCATCTTCAGTTCCCCCAAGATCACAACTATCTCACTTATGGACCCTTAATTTTAAAATCCTTTATTGTTGCCTAATAGAATTCAGGTCAGGAGCCTTTACTGTATATGTAAAATTGTTAAAAATCTATTTTAGTTTCTCCCTGAAAAAAAATATACAATTCATTCATTCATTCATTCATTATAACTTCATCCTGGACAAGGTCACAGCAGATCCAGGGCCTAACCTCTGAACACTGGATTATAGGACAGGAATATACCCGGGAATGGACAACTACTCATCACAGGACACATATACTTTCATGCACTCATTCACACATAAGGGCAGCTGAGAGTCATTAATCTACCTACAGGCACATGCTTAATGTCATATTTCCAGTCTTATTAATGATTATTCATTCATTAATTCAATCATTTTTCTTCAGTCAGCATTTAATCCTGGTCATAGTTATATTGGATCCAGAGCTGAGACAAAATTAGGGTAGCCAAACCAACATGAAACTTAGCATGTGTTTGAAGGTTTGGAGGATCCCCATATGGACATTCGGAGAAAAAGCAAATGCCCATACAGAGAGTAGCCTGCACTCGGGCTTGAAGCAGGGATGCTGAAGCTCTGCTGCACACTACCAGCTGTACCATCATGCCATCCTAGAAACATCATACTTAAACATGTATACACCAGGATTTTTTTTTTGTTAGCCAACACTGGGCGAAGGTGGGGTACAACAAACAACAGTTTGCCAGACTATTGCTGGGCAACATGCACACAACCACTCACACTCACACCTAGGGATAATTTGGAACAGCCTAATGTGCATATCTTTGGATTATGGGAGGAAACCGGAGTACCCAGAGGAAACCCACGCAAACACGGGGTGAACATGCAAACTCCACACAGAAATGCCCGAACCCGGAAATCGAACCTAGGACCTTCTTGCTGAGAAGCAGATGTGCTACCAACTACACCACCCTGCAGCACAGACCTGCTTCTTTTTTTTTTTTTTTTTTTTTTTTTTTTTAATCTCATCAGAGCAGTTGAGGGTTAAGGGCATTGCTCAATGACCCACCAGTGGCAGCTTGGTGATACTTGAACACCTCACCTTCTGATTAGTAGCCCAGAGCCTTAAGTATTAAGCCACCACTGCCCAATAGCAAACAGGGAAGGGTATAAATCCCCATCACGACTCACAGTATACACTATATATTCATCAAGCTCTGGATGAGAATGATTATTTGCACAGCTAATTCAAAGAGCACTAACGAGTCATTCACAAAAAGCTCTCATCCAAAACGAGTGTCTGGAGAGCTTCTAAGCCTCCAATCCCACGTCATGCAAATACGTACTGTATGCTCCAAACTTTAATAAACTAAAATTTATGCTGATACACCAGAGTCAACCAGAAGAAGGGTTTTGATCTCAGGATGGGATTTTACGTTTCACTCTTTTGATAGCACCCATCCATCCATCCATCCACCCATTTTCCTCTGATTATCCGAGGTCAGGTTGTGGAAGCAATAGGTCCAGGAGGCAAACCCAGCCAACCCTTCCCCCAGCGACACTTTCCAGCTCCTCCTGGGGGATTCCAAGGTTTTCTCAGACCAGAAGGGATATATAGTCCCTCCAATGAGTTCTGGTTCTGCCCTGGGGTCTCGTCGCAGTTCTACATGTCTGGAACACCTCTAAAGGGAGGCGACCAGGAGGCATACTAATCAGATACCCGAACCACCTCAACTGACTCCTTTCAATGCAGAGGAGCAGCGGCTCTGCCCGAGCTCCCCCCAGATGTTTGAGCTCCTCACCCTATTTCTAAAGCTAAGCCCAGACACCCTCCGAAGAGAAGTCATTTCAGCTGACTGTATCCGCGATCTTGTTCTTTCGGTCACTTCTCAGGTCTGTGTTGATAACACTGTACGTTTATTAACACTGGCACTGTGAACTTTCTGTTACTTGTTTCTTCCCTGAATGAATGAATTTGTGGTCTTAATATAATTCTGCTTCCTGTCATTGATTTTATGTTTCTTGGGGAGATTAAAAAGAGCAGTGAAGACCACAGAGCCAATACTTATCTCAGTCACACAAGTTGTGCTTTATCAAGCTCCTTTAATTGTATTTCTGGTTCACTGTGTTTATGTTTGAGTCTGCATGTGCTATGGCATTATCTGTTGGTTTTGAACAAATAATTCCTTTTATTAGCCATATTTATGGAGCTACGGTTGCGTAGTGGTTAGCACATCCGCCTTACAGTTAGAAGGTCCTGAGTTCGATTCGCTTGGGCCTTTCTGTGGGAAGTTTGCATGTTCTCCCGGTGGTTATATTACTATTAGGCTAATTGGCTGTTCCAAATTGTGTGTGAGTGTGAATGATTGTGTGTGTTGCCCTGCAATGCTCTGGTGAGCTGTTCCAGGTGTACCTGTGCCCAGTGTTGGCTGAAATAGGCTCCAGCCTCCCCGTGACCTTAGTAGGATTCGGCAAATGAGTGAGAGAATGAGAATGAGCAATATTTAGCTATAGAAATTGGCAGCCATTGGGGCAGCCATGGGTTTGGGACCAAAATGCGTGGTGATGGGTGCCCCTCCCCTTCCTCCACCTTCATGGCTGAAGTGCCAAGGCACCTAACTCCCAACTGCTCTCCGGGCACCGCAATGTGGCAGCCCACTGCTCCTGTGTGTGTGCTCACTGTTTACGTGTGTGTGTGCTCACTTTGGATGGGTTAAATGCATATTTATATAAAATATATATATATGTGTGTGTGTGTGTGTGAGAGAGAGAGTGAGAAATAGAATGAGAGACAAGTTTTTCAATATCTCAAGGCTTCCAAACCTGCATTACCTCAGCTGCCAGTGCAGAGCTGTTGGTGACAGAAGGACTGCTTGTGAGTCAAGCCTGATTATTTTTTTTCTTATTTTTTATTTTTTTGTTTGTCTTTGCCAGGAGTGTCTTCTGTCATTACCCCAACAGTTCCTCACTGCTGAAACAATACAATAAAACCGAATGACGCAGTACGTCTGCTGTTTATGTGTTTGTGTGTGTCTGGAGGGGGCTGTTGCCTTGCACTGAGATTTCTCAAGCAACATTAGGGAGATGACTCAAGGCTCTCCAGGCAGGACAAATAAATGCGGATCAATGCATGCCTCATTGATCAGCAAAAGAAGTATATTTCAGATTTACCCATCCCTGAAAATGAGTTTATGTGGAGTTATCTCATGTGAGAGATTCAACTTTACGTACACACGACACTCAGTGTGAGTGTCACTTTATATGAAGTACCTTCATAACCTGTGTAGTTATCTATGTGCATCTTATGTAAATGTATAGAGTTTTTATTTGTCTAAGTACACAAGTGCATCTGGGCATTTGACAGTTCAACTTTCAGATCAGTAGTTGTATTAAATATTTTAAGTAGCGCTTTGGGGACACGGTGGAATAGTGGTTACTGGTTCGCACTCTCGCTTCAGGTCTTGGATTCAGATGCCATGGTCGGTGAGGGCATTTCTGGAGTTTGTATATCCCCCTCATGCTTCTGTAGGTTTCCTCTGGGTGCTCTGGTTTCCTCCCACAGTCCAAAGACATGCACAATATTCTAATTGGCTATTGGGGATTTCCCCTAGGTGTGAGTGTGTTGGTTGTGTGTCTGTGTTAACCCTACAATGGACTGGTGAGCTGTTCATGGTGTAGTCTGCGTTTCTCCTGGGATTGGCTCTAGCTTCACCATGACCCCAAACAGGATAAGCTGTACAGATAATGAATAATGAAGTCATTCTGACCTCTTCATTCTGATCATACCTACCAGGAAGTTTTTTTTGGGAAAAAAACCCTGATGGATAATGTAGGAACATCCTCAACATTCAGCACAGGATCATAAAGCTGTGAAATAGCACGACTATCGACTGTGCCACAACATAAACAGTGCACTTCTATCTATTCTGAAATTAACACACTATCTACACAATCTGGGCTGCACAGTGGTGTAGGGTGTACCTCTTCCGCCTCACAGCAAGAAGGTCCTGGAGTTTATTTGTTCTCCTCGCAATTGCGTGAGTTTACTCCAGGTACTCAGGTCTCCTCCTACAGTCCAAAGTTCTGCACAGACTAATTGGATATTCTCAATTGCCCCCTTGGTGTGAATGTAAGTGCGTCGGTATTGGCCCTCTGATGTCTTGGTGAGTTGTTCGTGGGTTACAGCCTCCCAATGACCATAATAAAGGATAAAGTCATTTGGAAAATAAAATGAAATTAACTACACAGGACCTCCAGGCTAATGTGTCACTTCTGTAAAATGTGTAGGTATACAGGTTTTGTTTTCTCCCACAAGTTCATCACCAACTCATTTCTAACAAATGCAGTCTGACTCACAAAGTGCCATAGTGTGTATTCATTATGTCTGGGGGCAACTGTGTAGTAGGAGAAAAGGAAAAAGTGAATGTGGCATAAAATAAATAAAATAGTCAAAGAATCTGCAAACCGGTCAAACTTGTCCCTGGTTACATGACTTTGTAATTCATTCATTCACTCATTCATTTTTCATTCTTCTTCAGCAAGTGCTTTATACTGGTCTGGCTTACGGTTTGATCTGGAGCCTGTTCCAGGAGTTCTAGCCAAAAGTCCATCACAGGGCACCTTAAACACACTCATTCACACATAAGTGGATCATTTAAAGTCTCCATTTCACTTACTGCATGTCTTTGAGAGGTGTGGAAAAAACTTGAGAACCCAGAGGAAGTCCACATGGACATGGGTAAAACATGCATATAGTAATATCATACAGACAGTAACCTGAGCTCAGAATCAAACCTGGGACTGGGAGTGAGGCTGCAACATTACCTGCCACCCATGTACAATTATTTCTGTTTGAAGCATTCATAATTTAATTTAAGATCTCAAGAAAAAATTACACGGTTAAGATCATTTTACAAAATTTACGGTGGTGTAAAGGCTAGCACACCACTTCACGACAAGAAGGCTCTAGGCTCGGTGAGGCCGTGTCTGTGTCAAGTTTGCATGTTCTGCTTGTGCTTGTGGGGATTTCCTCCAGGTACTCAGGTTTTCTCCCACAATCCAAAGACATGCACCTTAGGCTAATTGTTCTAAACTGCCCCTAGGCGTGAGTGTGAATGGTTGTGTGTGTTGGTACTGCAATAGAAAATACCAATTTTTCAGAAAAACTTTTTATTTATCAGCAAATTTTATCTTTTTGACTTTTGCATAGCATGAATGAACTTCAAACCATATGGAATGGTTTAGCGAGTAAAGAAATAAAAAAATATG
>JBCNYH010000006.1:8605357-8626282 GCA_039654325.1 Tandanus tandanus | reverse complement strand
TATGTATGTATATATATATATATATATATATATATATATATATACATACATACATATATATGCTGTACTGGACAAATTGTGGTAATAATGTTCAATGCAATATGTGTGTCACTTGCAGGTGCAGCTGCTGTAACCCCTTTAAATTTCTGGCCTGGTGTGTATGAGGATCTGCAGTGGAGAGCTCAACTGTGCTGTGCACTGACTTTTAATGGAAAGGCCAGTGAGACAAGCACTAGCTCCAGCGCTCATAATCAGAGCCTCAGTCACGTCGACAGCCTTCATTGTCACATCCAAAACTCCACAAACACCACAGAAGAGTCCAGCGTATCTCAAGCTGTCTCTGGTAATTTTCACTTACTGCATGTTTATCTGTTAAGGGCCAATTAAAAATTGAAAGCTGCTGGATGTTTCTCCGCTCATAAGTTCAGCAGCCTCACAACAGTGGAGTTAATGAACCATCCAAGCCAAGTCCAGTCTCTTTAACTTTGATAATTACTACAACACATATTTCATTGGAACTGGTTTTATTTGTTACCGTAGATGGACGTTGTCACTAAATGTAGACATTACAACATGGCCTAGGTAGCATATGTCATTTTTGCACATGGGGATCTCATCACCTGACAGTTAAAGATCTTAAAGATATCTGTTCCCTAGGCCAGAGGAGATGAAAGGTTTAATCATCAAATCAATAGTCATGAGAATCAATTTTCATTATCTCTCCACTCAGGCCTAGACTTTAAGACAAAAATAATATATGAGTGAGTAGATATGTGGGAACTGTTAAGTGGTTTTTCTCTCTACAGCTCTCCATGTATGATTAGAGAACGGGATCAGTATAATAGAAACTAGAGCAGAAAAATCTGTGACATGCACAGATGATTCGACACATTACACATTTGAAAGAGCCGAGTTGAATGAACTAAGTAAGTAAAAAACAAGCAAACAAACAAATACATAAAGGGCGGCCTGATGGTGTAGTGATTAGCCCATCCACCTCACAGCAAAATGGTTCTGGGTACGAGTCCCGGACTCGGTGAGGGGGCATCTGTGTGGAGTTTGCATGTTCTCCTTATGGTTGCTTGGGTTTCCTCTGGGCACTCCAGTTTCCTTCCACAGTCCAGAGACATGCACACTAGGCTAATTGGCTGTTCAAAATTGCCCTTATGTGTGAGGCCCCTGTGTGTGTTCTTATTGCACTTTATACCACAGTACTGATGAATTCTTTAATCTGATTGGTCAGAAGGCGGCATTGAGAGTAATGTATACATATATATATATTTCCATTTCATTAGGTAAGAGCCCATCTAAACTGATTCCGGGCAAAGGCAGGATACACCCTAATTATTATTATTATCTCGCCAGGGCCAACACTCCTCCTGCGTAGTGGTTAGCATGTCTGCCTCACAGCAAGAAGGTCCTAGGTTCAATTTCGGGGCTCAGCAAGGGCATTTCTGTGTTTAGTTTTCATGTACTTCCTGTGCTTGCGTGGGTTTCCTCCGGGTATTCCGGTTTCCTCATACAGTCCAAAGACATGCACATTAAGCTAATTGGCTGTTTCAAATTGCCCCTAGGTGTGAGTGTGAATGGTTTTGTGTGAGTTGTCCTGCAATAGACTAACGAGCTGTTCAGGTGTACCCCACCTATGCCCAGAATGACCCTAGTGACCCCGTGAACCTAGTAGGATAAAGCCGTTAGGCAAATGAATGAATAAATGAATGAATAAATAAAATAAGTAAGTATTTAAGTAGTAACGTTATATGTGAGCAGAATAATATGTGATGTTAAATATATATAAATCTATAAATAAAAAATATATATATTCACATTTAGCCTGTACATTGTAATGAAGCCTTGTTTTGACTAGCTTTATTAAATTGTCTAGCTGAGCGTGTGAATAATTCGCTGGAGCTGTCTTTTTTAAGGAGATGAACTTTTTAACTGAATCTTTTTCCAGAAAACATCCGTCTGGACATCCGATGCTGGCTGGAGGACAAACAAGCAAATGTAATTTGTTATCTTAAACTCCGAAGAGGTGCAGTTACAGACAGCAGTCAGCTGATTATTAGCCTGCGGGGAGAATCGTGAGTCTTCTGTTTGTTTACATTTTTAAGCTGCAGTTGCTAGGTATTATAATAATTAAAAAAAAGAAAAAATAATAATAATGTATTTGTATTTGTAAGAGAGAGTTCAGAAGTGAAATATGTTGATGTGCTCTCTCTCTCTCTCACACACACACACACACACACACACACACACACACACACACTGGGGTGGTGTGCAGCCACTTATTTCTGAGTGATAAGAGCATCGGTCCATATATTTTACACCTACATGGTAGCTTTGGTGCAGTTGCGGGATAAAACACATCTAATGTAGGAGTTTGAAGTGTCTATGATATACAGTACTTGTGAGGAATGAGAAGAGGGTTATTAAATTTAACACGTCCTGATGATTCTGCTTATCTGATTTTTTTGTTTTAGACTCGAGTCGGATACACTGTCAGATGATGCGAACATCACTACCCAGGTGCAGTGTTCTGGCGAAGTGGAGGTCACATGCTCCTTTGCCCTTCATACCAGCTATGTGTCCATCTCATTATCTATTAGTGGATTCCTCAGTGGTCAGCCTTTACTAACACCCAAGATGCACATCAGCACAGATCTTCTGCGTAAGTTCCATATTATTTATTTTATTATTTTTTCCCCATATAATCCCTAATAATTGATTAATTGTGGTGGCACGGTGGTGTGTTGGGTAGCACGGTGGTGTGTCGGGTAGCACGTTCACCTCACAGCCAGAAGGTTCGCTGTTTGAGTCCGGGGCTCGGCCAGGGCGTTTCGGTGTGGAGTATGCATGTTCTTGTGGTTGCTTGGGTTTTCTCTGGGTACTTCAGTTTCCTCCCACAGCCCAAAGACATTCACATTAGGCTAATTGGCTGTTTAAAATTGCCCCATGTGTGAATGTGTAAGTAAAATAAATAACAGTGAAATAAATAAAAGTGAAAGACAAGTGTTATGCGTGATGTGGCGCATGATGCTACAAAGTAACAGCAAGGTTTAGTCAGAGCGACTGATAATAATGAACACAGAACAGGTGAACACAATCAGCTAACAAAACTACTGACAGGACAGGCCTGAGTCACATGATATTTGTTACCATGGGAACCATAATGTAACGATGGAAAACTGTGTTCTCTTAGGGCTGGATGTAAAGCAGAAACAATAAAGTACCTTGAGCAGCCTTATTGTTCACCATACTGGACTTTTTATGGTCTGAAGTATCTCCATTACCGTGGGTTTACACTGGGGCATGACGTCTGTGATTTGAGAGAATCGTGATGAGCGTGGGGGGGGTCATGGGATCGAATCGTGATGAGCGTGGGAGGGTCATGGGATCAAATTGTGATGAGCGTGGGGGGTCGTGGGATCATATTGTGATGACCTTAAGGGAAGCTGGTGGATTCTTGATGATCGCGGTGATCGGGGCAAAATTTCATTATCAAAAATTTTGCCACGATTATTACGATGTATTACGATTTGACGCCAATCGTGATAGAATGTTGGAATCGTTGTAGAGTGCAGTAGAGCGTAACAGACCTTAACAGAGCATGACAGACCTTGATGCACCATCGTAGGGGATCTTGATGAACTTGGCATCACGATTTCTTCAAGTTTCATCTGTTGGATGCTCCCTGCCTTCTTTTTGTATTTATGCCTTCTTCGTGCTCCAAGAGTGCTCACAAATCGTAGAGCTCCATGCTTTTTTGAATCGCGGAGATTGTGGACATCGTGCCCCAGTGTAAACCCAGGGTTACCACTAACAACCTGGTCTGACTACACTACGAGCTGAACAAAACAAGAACTTTTCTAACCTGACTGTTTTATTTATGTATATTTTTTGTTCACTAATTTATATTTCACACACACTATTACATAGGCTGTGACCTTCAGCAGGCCATGAGAATAATATCTACATCTGCTTTAACAGAAAAAAGTCATATTTTTACATTTTTAACCACTATGTATTCCAGAAACAGTTAATCTTCCTGTTAATGACATTTGCAGCATGCTTAATTGGTAACAGCAGCTTTCGATATTATTACACGATTGCGGGTTGTAATATAACATCTATTCAGTCGCTATGACTTAGGCGGAGTACGCCGTGGACAGCTCGCCAGACTATTGCGCGGCCAAAACACACACCACCATCCAAAATCACACCTAGGATCAATTCGGAGCAGCCAATTCGTCTAATGTTCATGTTTTTGGACTGTGGGAGGAAACCGGAGTACCCGGAGGAAACCCATGCAAGCACGGGGAGAACATGCAGAGAACCGAGCCCGCAACTCCAACCCAGGACCTTCTTGCCGTGAGGAGAACGTGCTAACCAGTACGCCACCATGCCGCCTTATCTGGGAATCTGAATAATGAATTTGTTGGAAGAAAATGCTATTTGTTTCTCAATCATGATGAGCTTATTGTACTTGCAATGCTTGAAGTATCACGACTACCAGGTAGATTTCAACTGATTGGAAAAGCCTTTGTATGCGAGTGATGTGAGATTAAATCAACACTTTTTACAATGCAGCCTGATGGCGAATGTACAGAAAGCCATTTTGCACTAAAACGGTTTAGTGCAGTGTAGATTAACGAAGGGTGAGTGATAAGGCAAGATGGACGAGAAGCAATATACAATAAAACTACATGCTGTATGATGGTCTGAAGCCTGTAAAAACCTAGTGGTACGCAGTAAACTGATGTAAGATAACCTCCGCAAAAGATTCGATTTGTGGATTCCAAAAAACCTGAAATGGTTTATATCAGTTCTTTTGTGTTATTTCTTTTTATTTATAATTTCTTTTCTGGGTCCCCCTGCCTGATGTAATATCATTATTTTTTTAATCAATGAACGTAGACACAGTGAATAACCGTAGCAATAATACTAAAAACAAGCTCTGCTTCTGTTTTTATGATATTGTGAGATCCGACTGGGAAACGGGATTTTCATACACACATGTAATAAGTGCACAACCACAAAAAGGCCCTGAAATGAAGAACTTACATGGAAGTTGCATCCAGAATCTGAACATGCAATCATTTACAATGAAATTTCTTTAACTGAAACAAAAATATAGCACCTTGCTGGATAATAAGAGGCGATAGTAATAATAGTCATTAGTAATTAGTTGTAAATACAGACTTTTCACTTTGAGTATGAATGTTTGGTGTGTTTACAGGGAAGCCAGAGGCACCATTTCATCTGCATTATAATGTAACTACTGAGGGTGAGGTGATGATCTCCTGGAATAATTCAAGGGATAATAAACACCCACTTTACTGTCAGCTCCGCTACTCACCCAACACTTCTCTCTCACACAGGGAGGTGAGTGAAACCAGCAGTAATACAGTTACAGACACTTAGGTTTAGTTGGAGTTGTTCTTGTACCTTCTATCAAATCTGAGTCTAATTTCCTGGCGGTTTGTCTAGTTTTCTTGGCAGATTGTTTACAGGTTGGGTTGCCAGGCCTTTCCCTAACCCTCCACAGCACCTGGTATTTCCAGGAAGTCTTCCATCCAAGTACTAACCAGGCCCAACCCTGCTTAGAGGGTGATCACACTAGAGCTGTGCTAGAAAAGGGACTGACGCGAATGGCAATTCCATTCTCAACGCATTCTCAAATTTGTCTTGCGAAATTCGCAGCACCTCATCTTGGACCCCTAGTTTTTGAAATTTTCGAAAATGTCACAAATTAAGGCTCTGACACAGAGTAGTCTCAGACATTTCTCAAACGGTCTGCAAATGACATGCGAAAAGGTCCTAAGTTGTCATTTTGCTTGCAAATAATTTGTTTTTCCACACGGAAACAAGTTTGAGACTTGCTGGCATCCACGATATTCCGTGTATTTTGTCATCATTTGTATTTAATTCGTGCCCTGCAATGGCCTGGCGAGCTGTCCAGGGTGTACCCCGTCCTCTCCCAGCGTCGGCTGAGATGGGCGCCAGTCTCCCCGCGACCATCTATAGGATTAAGCAGTTCAGAAAATGAATTCATTCATTTAATTCGCATTTTGTTCACGTGAATAAAGAGTAAATGGTTTGAGAAGAAAAAGTGAACAAAATGTGACTGATTTACAAAAGGAGATTTTTTCGCCAAGTATTCGCAAACCAATTGCAAAATCAGTCGCAAATCAGTCGCGACTTTCGCGTGATATACATATTTAAGCTGCAAAATATTTGCTTGCATGCTGAGTCACGAAACATGTTGACGCGAATTTCAAAATTCACAAAAAAAAAAAATCACAAAAAAATCATAAAAGGATACATTTGCATCAGTCGCTTTTCTATCGTATCTCTAGTGTGATCACCCCCTTAGCTTTCAAGATCGGGTGTTCATGGGGAGGGTCCTTAGGAGTAGTAGCTGGGTTTAAAAAAAAAAAAAAAAACATAAGCAAATTTGTTTGTATGGTTCTGATTTTTTAAAAGTGTGACACCTTTGTAGAAATTTAGTTCTAAATTTTAAACACTGAAACCTGCATTGTGCATTTCATTGTTTGTGTGTGTGTGTGTGTGTGTGTGTGTGTGTGTGTGTGTGTGTGTGTGTGTGTGTGGGGTTATCTGTGTTAGGTGCTTAATGTCCAGCATCCCTGGGTATCCTTGAGTGAGCTCACCTCTGGAGTCAGATACACAGTTCAGGTGCGCTGCAAGATCCTCTATCACCCTCACTACTGGAGTGAGTGGAGTGACTGGAGCGAGCCGTTCTACCTTACACTCGATGGTATGGATCCTATGACAGTAATTTTTGAACATTACAGTTTGAATCCAGAATCTTCCTGCTCAAATATGATTGCTGTAACTTTCAGTTTCAGACTAAGGCTTTTATTTACACTGCTTCGTAATATTTACTCTCCTGTATTTATTACACACATTTATTATTTATTGGCCAAGCACATCATACAATGATCTGTTATTTCTTTAAAACACACCATAATATAACAGACCGTTAGTTTGGAGTGGAAACGATACACATCATTTTCTTTTTTAGAGTTTTACTACTAAGTTGATGACATCCTGTACTACGGAATATATCACATGGGTAGTTAACGCCAATACCCATGTAGGGCCTGTTTGCTACATTATCCATGCTGCAGGGCAGAGATACCTTGCACTCCGTGAGTGCCCATCTAGTTCCTGATGTGATCACCTTTAGGTACACCACTTCAGTTAATTTTGTCATCAATTTGCCAGAAAAACTGAAAGTGTCTGAATCTGCCTACAGGGGGTGAGTGCAGATGTGTGGGTGTGTAGGTGTGTGTCTGTGCATGCTTATGTCGATTTTCACATAACTTTGTCTCTGTCCATTGAGTATGCAAAATGCAAATCTGTCTCAGTTTGCATTGCACTGGTTATGGGTGTGTACACAGATACACCAGCTGTGGGGGTTTATGAAGAAACAGCATAACCTAATATCTTCATAAGTAGAGGGAGAGCTTATCAAAGATCTCAGGGGTGAAAGCTGCACACACACACACACATACTCACGCGCAATCAGTGATTCACTTTACTTGTTTCTTTATTAACTGTGAACTTGAGGAGAGCAGTATGAATAAAGCTAGCTGACTGAGATTTAAACAGTTATATTTTAAAGAGTATATACAGTATACACTACATGGAAACATAAGTGAACTGTGCTCCGTAACTGTTTTGTTATTTTTTTTAACTCGTTCAAAGTTATTGTATGTTTACTAAATAGTAATAGTAATTGGAATGTTTCACACCCATCAATATGATAATCGAAGATATTCGAAGATATTCAAAGTTTTTCGAAGAGACCGCTAATTTCGAACATAATTGCGGTATTTTTGTCCGAAACCGACCGAAAATGACGTCGCACTATTTCGCGGCTATATCGCTTACGTGTGAGTCGGCTTTAACTGGCTGTTCCAAGTCTCCCCTAGGTGTGAGTGTAATTGTAAATGGTTTGATGTGTGTCTTGGTGTGTTTTGGTTATGCGATGGATTGGCGAGTGTTCAGGGTGCACCCCACCTTTTTCCAAAGTCAGCTGAGATAGGCTCCAGTCTCCCTGCAAACAAATGAATGAATTTACACCTATGGGCAATTTAGTGTAGCTAGTTATAATAATATTGTGCATGTTTTTGAACTGTGGGAGGAAACCGGAGTACCTGGAGGAAACCCACACAGGGTAGGTAATGTGCAAAGTTGAGTATATAGTATGAAATGTTTGAATTAGAGAGATAATAGAATGAAAGTCTTATTGGCGGTGTAATGGGGATATACAGCTATTACTACTAGAGAGGCTTATAATTGCTGTTGTCTGTCAGTGCGGTGGATCGTGACATTTAGAACTTTGTGTGTGTGGAGGCAGTTACAGAGGAAGCAGTTCCAATGGGTTTGTCTGATTCATTAAGTTGAAGACCCTTGGGACGAAGCTTCTTTTCAGTGCTTGAGGAGATATCCCTGTACTGCATTCTGGACCGCAGGAGGAATATCGTGGTAGGGTTAAATAGGGTTCCTGCAGAGCTTTTTTAGTTGTTGTTGTTTTTTTTCTGTGGATGGACTCCAAATCTTGGAGCTGGATCTCATTGACTTTCTAAGTGTTGTTGATAATTTGCTGTAAAGCCATTTTGTCTGGAGATGTGCACCAATCCAGAAAGTATTTGGGTGGGTCTGAGTGATTAAAGATGTATTGAATGGAATTTGAATTCTAGCTATAAGTATTTGAACTACAAAAACACTGGGTTGATCCGTGTTCTCTTTAATCCCATCTCCCAGCCATGACTATACACATGGAGCTCCATTCTCAAGAACCTGGTGGTTCCAGTGTTATAATCACCAAAGTTAGTTCAGGAGCTACGGAGCTACATTTTCATCATTGTTATATATTCTAAATACTGATGCGGTCATTCATCATCACTCTCTCATCTCACTCAATTGCCCAGCCGCTTATTCTAACTAGGGTCGTGGGGAGGCTGGAGCCTATCTCAGCCGACACTGGGCGAAGGGCCAACACACACAGCCAGTTAGCCTAATGTGCATGTCTTGGTACTTTGGTAGGAAACCATTCATTTTCCGAACTGCTTTATCCTAGGTTCGCAGGGTGTGTGAAGGGCCGCACTCTTGGCTCTCTCATTTCACTCTGGGTGAAGGCGGGGTACACTCTGAACAGCTTGCCAGTCCAGTACAAGGTCAACACTCTCAGTCACATTCAGGAGTAAACTGTAACAGCTAATTAGCCTAATGTGCATGTCTTTGGATGGAGAGTATCAGGAGGAAACCCACCCAAGCACTGGGAGAACATGCAAACTCCACACAGGAACACCCTTGCCTTCGAATCCAGAACCTTCCTGCTGTGAGGCGAACATGCTAACCACTACACCACCATGCGTCCTACTGTTGCTCTGTTTATAGCACAAATTACTGCATATTATTCATCTAGGAAAAAGCTAGTTCATTTATATATCTAAAGCTAGGTGAAAGCTGGCTAATCCTTATCTACTGCACACTCAGCTTGTTGGAAAAAGTAGCCCCAAAATTTGCACTGCGTTAATTTAAAATTACTTTTTGGGGGGAACTTTAGCTTTATTGTCACTGAGTAGTAAAACAGAGCCGATTGAGCCACCACTGCCCTTAAGTCAAGATCAAGCTACAGTTCTTAAATCATCCTCCTGCTGCCCTCGCCACTCTTTCCATCAGTAAAAGATGGTCACAAGAATCATGACCTCTGCAGGCTCTTGATAGACTTTTTATCTTTTTCATTATTTGAGTATAAACATGGTTTGCTACTAGATTGCATCATGTAGAGCATGAGAGTGTTCCAATATCTGAATAAACATTAATAAATTAAGGCTTTCTTTTCATGTAAACTGGGTATTTAAGGCACTCCCAGTCTAATATACAGCTCACACAACAATACAGCAAACTGGGATGACAAGAGAGTCATACTTTCAGGTGAGGTTGCAGGACTGAGCTTTACAGAGCTTCAATAAGCAACTCGTATCATTCCACAATAAAATAAAATAAAATAAAATAAATGGAAAAAACCACAATGTTTCTTCTTTTTTTTTTTTTCCAGAGAGTATTTTTCTTGCAGCATGTCAGCAGGATTACAGTACATTTGTCAAACACTTATTAAGCTTAGTCGCCATAGTAACCTCCATAGAAAGGTTCAGTGCCCTAGCTCAGATGAAGATAGTAATTGAAGATGTTCAGCTGCTGACACGAAGCTTCTGAGGCGAAATAATCCAAACTTTATCTGAATAAAAAAAGCATTTTAAGTGAGCTTGTTGCTCTTTAGTCAAGTTGTTTCCTGTAAATGTTTGTTTTATGATTGAGGTACTTTGGATAACCTCCAAACAAATCAGTGATTACTCTTATTAAATATTGTGTAGCATCACAGATAATAAAATCGATTCCACATCATAAACTAATAATCGGTTGCTGATTTTTGTGAAGACATGAATGAATAACATGCCGAAAAAAAGACAACAGCTGGGCTCTAATAAAAAACCTGCAATGAGGTGATATGATGCAAAGCAGTCAGCTGTTTTTCTACAACCGAATATTTTACATGAGACGTTTTTTATTCCTCTTATACCCAAAAAAAGTGATGCCTTACACAATTAAAAAAAGAAGTAAACAGTATTATCTCGGGGCAGCACAATGGTGTACTGATAAGCGCTTCTGCCTTACAACAAGAAGGTCCTGGGTTCGATCCCAATGTGTAGTTTGAATGTATTTTCCGTGCTTGTGTGGGCTTCCTCTGGGTGCTCTGGTTTCCTCCCAAAGTCCAAAGACGTGCACATTAGGCTAAGTGACTGTTCTAACTTGTCTCTTGATGTGAATGAGAGTGTGAATAGTTGTGTGTGTGTGTGTGTGTGTGTGTGTGTGTGTGTGTGTGTTGGCCCTGCGATGGTCTGGCTGTCCAGGGTGTACCCCGGATTCGGCTGGGAAGGGCTCCAGCCTCACTCCGACCATAATTAAGAATAAAGCAGTTGGGAAAATGAAATGAAATGAAATGATTAGGCAGCACTGTGGCGTAGTGGTTATCATGTCTGCCTCACAGCGAGAAGGTCCTGGGTTCGAGTCCCGGGCCTGGGCGTTTCTGTGTGGCGTTTGCATGTTCTCCCCGTGCTTGCGTGGGTTTCCTCCAGGTACACCAGCTTCCTCCCACAGTCCAAAGACATGCACATGAGGCTGATTGGCTGTTCCAAATTGCCCATAAGGTATGCATGTGAGGGTAAGTGGTTGTCTGTGTGCTGTCCCTGCGATGATCTGGCGAGCTGTTCAGGGTGTACTTTGCCTTAACCCAGTGTAGGCTGAGATAGGCTCCAGCCTCCCCATGACTTTAATAGAATTAACAATACTAGTGACTAGTGTGAATTAAACATTCAACAGTGCAGATGGTATTAAAAGAGTAATGTTTTGATGTTTGATGTTGACACCCTTCCAAGTTATGAATAAGAGTCGGGTTGGGTCGGATAGTTGCATTTAGAGAAGAAAGAAAACATTTTCCCACAAATTCTGGAGATATAATAATAATGCACTAGCTATATAAAAAATCTTATCACATTAATTACTAACCAGTTCCTCTGTACATCTATTAAACTCCAATGTACTCTTCTTTCTGTGTTTTTTTTTTCATTTTCGAACAGTGAGCTACATCCCTACTGAGGTGTTCACCAAACCTGGAGCAGAAGTGACAGTGTATGGTGTGTTTCACAACCACAGCTGGACTGCAAGTAAGGCTGTGTGGATGCTGAATGGCCAAATGCTTCCAAAAAGCCAATATCGAATGATCAACAAAAGAGTCAGTGAAGTCACTCTCAGGTTGGAAGAGCCTGGCTTTGATACACTGATGTGCTGTTACCCATGGGGAGAGAGATATAAGTGCAGCATTGCCTACACCAAGGTCTATGTAGAAGGTGAGACCAGTTGTTGCATAATCCCTGATTATCTGATCTTGTCTTACTGACACAAAATGCAAGGAGATATAATTTAGTTACATATTATTATACGGTACAAAAATGGCTGCATTAAATAGTCAACCATGTAACAACTGAATGACAGAAGCAGTCATATTTTAATGCATATGAGACCCTGAACTTGAACTCACTGAGAATAATTATTGAGATGCAATAAATGTATACTGCTTTTCCCTTTAAGCATCAAACATATTTTCATTGGCAACTTAGAATAAAAAATGTTTTGTCACATGTTAGTATTGAATTTTTCTTTTTCTGCTGCATTTAAATCACATAGAATTGCAATAGTAATGTATTACTTTTATACTTCTAATCTATTACTTTTACACTAGTAATCTATTACTTTTATGGTTTTACATTAGTAATGTATTACTTTTATACTGATAATTTACCACTGACTCTATTGTTTTCATTTTCAGGATTCTTCAATGCAAATATAACCTGTCAAACCGATCAGCGTTCGAGAGTTGATTCAATGACCTGTAGTTGGAATAGGAGTGCGTGGGCTGTGATACGCTTCCTGTACAGGTATGCAAACTCACACCCTTCTTTTCAGATCTTTCTATTGTGGCGTAAATTTAAAGCTTCTCTTTTACTAGTGTGGAAACACTGCTGGCTGATATGCAAAGCAGATGAGCCTTACTGGATAACTAGGAGACGTAGCTATCTAGATTCAAATTATCATTATTAACAATAAACTGTTCCATTCATTTTTATTTTCCTATTCATATGTTAATCTACAGTCTGGTGTGAAGTGGATTCAGTGCCTATCTCAACACACACACACACACACACACACACACACACACACACACACACACACACACACACACACAGACACGCACACTATACGCAACTATGCAGTAGCCGTTCCATCTACATGCATGATTTTGGGAGTTAGATAAGCCAATATAAACCATGTGGAGGAAACCATGCTTAGCAGGTATATGGTACATTGGAAACTTCTTACAGAGTAACCCAAGCTCAGGATAGCATCATGATCCTTTAATCTGTGAGGCAGGAACGCGATCCACAATAAAGATTAGCTTAAACTTTTGTAATATGTATACACTGTCCTTATCTTTTGCAGCATTCTTTAGTATCTGTACACAGCTGCAGTAAGCATTTTTCTTATTGAGACTTTTATCTTTATCTTATCCTTTTCTTTACTTGGTATGGAGCAACTGTGTGCACACAATTTCCTCCGGGATCAATAAAGTATTCTGATTCTGATTAAACATACCCCACAAAGGTTGTTATTAGATTCATTTACCTCAGGAGATTTCTGCTAGTCAGTTAAATGTACTTCACAAGGGTTGTTATTAGATAAATTATCCTCAGGACGTCATTGAAAGCTAGTTAAAATCACGTAACAAGTATTTTCTCTTGATCAGTTGACCGATTGCTAGTCAACTTCAATCATGAGCGCTTTGGCTAGATTAAATTTACCTCAAGATGTTTCTGTTGCCTAGATTTTTAGTTACCTCACAGGGGTTTTTCCTTGATAAATTTAACTCTGGAGATTTCTGCAAGCTATTTAAACTTATTTTCTGATAACTAGTTAAAGGTACATGCAGATGTTTCCGCTAGCTAATTACATTTTTAAATAGCAAAAATAACTATTTAAATTCACTTCAGATGATTATTGCTAGCTAGTTTATTGTACCTTGGGAGGTTTTTCTTGTTTAAGTGACCTTAAGTGATTTAATCTATGTACATAAATTTACACCTGAAGGTTTTCTTTCTAAGTAAGTAAAGTTAGATCAGGAGGTTTTCATTGTAGATTGTTAGCCCTGTAGATTTGTTAGTGCTGTGATGTTAGCTCTGCAGATTTAATGGTAATGGAACACTTTATTGTTTAGAATTATACATTACAGAAGGCTTAAATTCTCTGTTGGGTCTTTCCCGGTAATCTCTGAGCATGTCCTCAACCACAACAGCAAGCATCAGATTTGGGTTTCCTCTGAAGAAGAGGCTAGTAGGAGGCTAATACCACACACTTGGGCTAATCAGATTAGCGAGAAGTGTATTTCTGTTAACGGATGTTAACATGTAACATTTCTCATCTGATAACCCAGGCTCATCAGAGTCATGCCGGGAAAAACGCCATGCGACCGTCTGTCAAATATTTAATAATGATTAAAAAAAATACCACATATACGAAGAGACTTTTTCTAGTTAACATTCTGTCAAGAGGCCATGATGTTAGAACTACCATTATTCTACATTTAGATATTTTGAAATGTATTGTATACGCCTTCGTGTGTGTATATATCAAATGTAAACGAGCACCGTGTATGTGTGTGTGTGTAAATTTTTGTGAGTGCACACAGTGTGGTTTCTCTCTTCACAGTCTGTGAGTGATAAACAGGAAGCTGTAATTTCCCTCCCTATGACACGTTTCCTGTAGTACACCTCAGCATGTCAGTGTGGGTCGCAGGGGGGCCAAGTCGACTGTCATTTCTCGTAAAACATGGATGAGTGATGATTGACTTGCGTCACTCATAGAGGGTAAACCCCAAACACAAGAAAGCTAACGCTAACGCTAACTGGAAGGCTCCACCACAGGCTAGTGGGAGCTCCGATGCTTTTATATCACTCATTCATCCCTGTGTGTTTTTCACACCTCCAACTAGAACAAAACAATTCACCTCCAACATCTTACCGTAAAATGTCACTGTTGCACTTGTAACACTTCATGCTAACAACCCATTCCCAACATTGATCTCATCACACTAAATCCCAATTTTCTAAATAAGCTTTCTGTCTATGTAACTCATGCTCAACCCCTAAATGCTAAACACTGAAATGCTAATGCTAACATGCCGTTTACTAAGTAGTGACCTACAATGGTTTTCTGATATCGTTTTACAGCAACATTCTTGTTCATTTACAAGTATATAATATGACATGTATTAATAACTATAATAAGAAAAAGAGTGATATTATGAGATATTATATAAGAATACTTTATGGGGAGTTATCCATGTATGGATGCAAGTCTGCAGCACTTTGGTTTTCTGATATCATTAGAACAGAGTGTACACTTCTTTATGGTTTCTTGTTGACATGACAAGCTCTGTGTGTGTATGTGTGTGTCTTTGCATGTGCAGGAGAGTGAGAATCTGGAGAAAGAGAACGCTGCCCTGAGGAAAGAAGTGAAGAGACTGACGGAGGAAGTAAAGTATCTGTCCACGGTGCTGAGCAATCACGAACCGCTGTGTCCCGGCCTGAGTGCCACGCCCACCGACCTGCTGTACGGCTCACACACACACTCACACACACACACACCCTTCCACCAGCACATCAACTCACCGCACTACCCCCTCTGACCTGCCCACCTGCACATACACACACACACACACACACACACACACACACACACACACACACACATTGATGACCTTTGGTCTTGTGTACTTTGGTGTATCATGTTGAGAGTGTACCCATTTAGTACCTTAAGGGCGGCGCTATAATCCAGTTCATTCCCTTATTACAGGCTGAATACCGAATGTCTACTGATGGGATGCATTCATTAAGATTATTTATATCAGTGTTCATTTTGTTAATGAAATATATGATCAAAAATCTTCGTCAATTACCATTTTTTCTGTGACAAAGCCAAGATGTTGACGAACTAAAATAGATCTTTAATAATAAAAAATAGGCTAAAACGTGTTTTGTTTTCCTTGATGAGATGAGACAGGACTAAAATGAAAGAGGTGGACTATTGGACATCAAAATGCATGATATTTCCCCCAGTTGAGTGTCTAGTTTGTCTGCATACAATTAAGGTATGAAATCTGGATATTACTAGAGTAAAAGTGTTAAGTGTGAAATTTTTAAGGAATTTCAACACTCCTAAGCTGCCACCTTAATTCCAGGTTCTGATATCTGCCTTAGCCTGACTGATTTATTTTAAAGAGAATTTTTTTTTTGACAAAGTAGTGACCAGTGGTTCAATAATCACTGTAATTACTTACAAAACAGTGTTTAGCACTGCTGAGAAATCCACCTTGGTCTGAGTAGTAACCAGCTGTCCAAAACTTTTTTCCTAAAATATTCCCACCACTGATACAACACTGTAAACAAGATCACTCAAAGAATGCAAACCTCTGCCAAGCTAAAGAAATAATTAAAAGTACACAGCATCAGTACATGAAGTTTTGTACAATCCTACTAACACACACACACACACACACACACACACACACACACACACACACTACCAAACACACAAGCCAAGGGTAAAGCATAACCTAACTGGCAGAGATAATAAGCATTTTTGGGCGACATGGTGGCGTAGCGGTTAGCATATTTGCCTCGAGTCCCAGGCTCAGCAAGGGCACTTCTGTGTGGAGTTCACATGTTCTCCCTGCACTTGTGTGGGGTTTCCTCTGGGTAATCCGTTTTCCTCCCACAGTCCAAAGACATGCAGATTAGGCTTAGGGTGTTAGGGTGTTCTAATTTGACCCTAGGTGTGAGTGTGTATGCTTGTGTGTGTATTGACCCTGTGATGGACTGGCAAGCTTCATCCTGAGTCAGCTAAGCTAGGCTTCATTGAGTGCTTAAGCGGTTCGGCAAATGAAGGAATGAATGAATGAATGCATTTTCATCCAAAGACTGAATATTACTAAATCTAAAACAGCTCCCAAAATGAACACTGATCTCTACTCTAACTAGGTTGTAGGAAAGGAGTTAAACTTGGAATTCAGCCTTAGCAAATAATTTGTCTTCAATTTGCTTTTAATTGTTGAATTGATTTTTATTAGAAATGATCTAAACAATGGATATGCATTGGGAAATACAGTGCACTACAAAGGGTGCTAAATTTGTTAACTTATATCCTATAAAGTGCACACTTATATACTGTATAGATAGACATTTTACAAGTTAGCTTTTCTAAACTTTGAGCATCATTGCAGCGCTAATCTTAGACATTTACTGTGTGGTCATAACAGTCAACGTCCCTAATGAGTCATTGGTGGAAGTATTATTTCATGACCTGTCTAGTGCACTTATATAGGGAGTAGGAGTCCGCAATGGGGCATGTAGTATACAAGAATCCTTAGAGCTTAATTCAAAATAGCTCCCTAAGGGGGATGTAGTGCTGTAGATAGGGGATAGGAACCGTACAGAGAGGAATAAACTGAATCATAGTGCTCTGGTTAAACACAAATCTGAATCCTAAATCGTCCTTCTACTGGACATATAGTGCACTAGGGGACATTCAATTATGCACTTTGTAGTTCACTTCTGTACTGATTATGAAATCAAATCTGAGGTTATGTTCTATCTGAATGTAGAAATGTGTCTCCTATGCCTAAGTTAGTGCACTTACTTAATATATGTGCTTGAGTATATAATGGCTCCCAGGACATGTAGTGAACTGGTGAAGGGAGGAGGGAGTTATTTGGGACACAGCCATGATTATTGATTATTATCATATTAATAATGATGTAGAAACACTGGATTATGTATACAGTGAAGTCTACTCTAAAAAACAAACAAACAAACAAAAAAAACCCAGCAAAACATATGAAATGTTAAAATGTATAGTACCAGTCAAAGGTTTTGGCACACCTAGCCATTCATTGTGAATTGCAATAAACTTTTGACTGGTACTGTACATGGGAGGAATGAGTTATGCCAACATTTTCTTTTCTATTGTATTTTTTTTTCAAACGACATTATGAATGTTTACTGTGTTTATTTCTGTCCAGATCACATTGATTTTCTTTCACTCGAGTCTTTTTCAATAAAAAGCTGTAAAATTGTCTCATGTGTGCTGAAAGGTCAGCGTGTGGTTTAATAAAGTGTAATCCTCAGTGAAGGAAATCTTTCAATAAAAAAAAAATAAATTATACACACAATCAAACACACATGGAGTGTTCATTATTCACAATAAATATCAATAGTGTATATGATTATAGAGATATGATATGTGACATATTATATTGCATATAGATAGATGGATAGATAAGCTAGATAGATCTGTGGTGCCCCCATGTGGATGCAAAGTGATGTAAAACAGTGTTTTATATGTATTTATTTACTTTTATTCATAAAAGTAAAAGTTAATGGTATAGATTAGAAATATTTAGATTTAACCACTGCCAGAATTATTTTTTGCCAAAAAAATGCATGCTTAAATGGATGTGACCATTTTTACTTTTTCTCTTTGCATATCAAACATACAAAGGAATGACATCATTACAACTTGTAACCTAGAGCAGTGTGTAAAGCTCTGCGGGTGGGATGTCCTGGGTTGTAGCATCCCTCTCTGTGACATCATCACAGCGTGTGTAGGTCAGTCAGTAGGTGATGTTATAGAGAGGGTAGGTCATGTAACACACTGACAGGACATTGTAATTAAGAGACAAAGGGACAGATGGGCAGTTGGACACAGTCTGGCCCCACGACTGGAGCACCGCTAAGTGGTCTGCCCATTACACAGGACATACCATAGTTATCACTTACAAGGCACTAAGTACACAGCGTTAGTGCACTTCGATGGTAGACGACATGTTGCAGTGGCTGAACTGCATTACTGGACGCTTAGATGATTTGACACACAGGTACAGGTCTTTCACCATGACCACACTTTCCTGTTATCATTTTAAAAATTGTATGTAATAAAAAAAATTGCAGAAAAACATTAAAGATCAAATGCAAAGGTTTATATAATGGGATATATTGAATCACATAGAGAATTACACATTAAGTCTAGGTTCCAAATCGTATTAAGTGAAATAATGGCTATTTATTTAAGTTATTTATCTATTTATTTATTTATTTTTATCAGACTCTGGGCGAGGGCGGGGTACACCCTGGACAGCTCACGAGGCTATCGCAGACACACACACACAACCATTCACACTCATATTTACACCTAGGGCCAATTTGGAACAGCCTATTAATTTGGATTAGCCTACTGTGCATGTTTTTGGACTGTAGGAGGAAACCGGAGTACCCGATGGAAACCCACGCAAGCACGGGAAGAACATGCAAACTCCACACAGAAATGGCAGAGTACAGGAATCGAGCCCAGGCCTTCTTGCTGTGAGGCAGACGTGCTAATTACTATGCCACCGTGCCGCCAAAGCACACGTAAATGAGATTTTTATAGTTGTTTTTTTGGTTTGGTTTGGTTTTGTTTTATGTATTTTAACCATGACAGACTTGGTCAGGTGATCTCTGTGTGCTCTAAGCTGACCCTACTAGGTGAAACATTAATCCTCGCTGGTTGGTGGTTCTGTTCATTCAGTTCATGAAAAGGAACAAAATTCAGAATAAAAATATATTGTATATATTGTATATTCCCAGGTCAACATGACTAAAAATGATTCCCTCGCCTGTTTTTGAGGTTTATTGCCAATCTGATAAAATTTGCAGTGATTTTCTACACTAATTTTGATCTGCAGTCCAATGTAAACAGCTGGGTAAGAAGTGCTTTACAGAACCATAAGTCCCACGGTGATCCACATAGGTATAAACTGAATGCACTCTGTAATTTACGGCTAACTGGCATGTATGAACATACACACGAGTATGAATTTTCATGAAAACTTTAACACAAAACCTTTACTAAATTATTATTACATAACTACAAACACATTGGTGTAGGAGTAGGAGTTTCTCTGGGTATTACTGAGTAGTGACTATGCTAAGCATGACTACACTAAATATAAAAAAGGGTGCAGACGTAGACACAAAAACTCCTATGAGTGATGCCTTTACCGTGAATCAATGTTATATGGGTTTCTATATTATACCTTAAGGACCCGAAACAGATAAGTGAGTCTACATACCCTAGGAAGGGTTCTGGGATAGGGGACTGGAAGATTTGCCTACAAAATGAATCTTTGGTCTGATACAATGAAAAAGTAAAATCTCTAAATAATAATAAAAAATAATAATGTGTGAAAATATATATAGAAATTAATCGTAGGCATAAAATTGTGACATTACATCTGAAGTCATCCAGAAATCCACGCGAAAGACTTTCAAAAAGATCACAGCAAGAAAGTTCTTGGTTCGAGTCCCGGGCTCAGCTGTTGCTGTGTGGAGTTCGTATGTTCTCCCCTTGCCTGTGTGGGTTTCTCTGGATTCTCCAGATTGGCTAACTAGCTGTTCCAAATTACCCCTGGGTGTGGATGTTAGTGTGAATGGTTGAGTGTGTGTTGGTACTGTGATGGTTTGGCGAGTTGTTCAGGGTATAGCCTGCATTTGTCCAGTGTCGGCTGAGATATGCACCAGCCTCCCCGTGACACTAGTAGGCTTAAGCGGTTCAGCAAATGAGTGAGAGAGTGAGTGAATGAGTGACATGTCTACATAGCAGCTATATACAGTCCATATTTATATAGAATTACAGACCCTTGAAGATCATTAGCTATTGGCTACAATTTCTTCTTCAAAATTAAGACACCCAAAAGTTTATTTTATCCAAAGATTCATGAATTAGATTCAAACTCTGTCAAATGACACTGAATCATGTTCAACAAGTTTATCTTCTAAATAAATGTGAGGAATAATGTTTAGATTCAGGTATAGAATCATGTAAAATGAGACTCATAAGGTTTCAGTGTTCAACGTGTCAGAACTTCTGAACTGATTCACTTCGTTAACTTAAATGAATCATTCATTCATTTTCTAAGCCGCTTAATCGTAATTAGTGGAGGGGTGTGGGGTGGGGGGCTGCCACCTATCTCAGCCGACTCTGAGTAAAGGCGGGGTATACTCTGCACAGCTCATCAGACCACTCCAGGGCCTTAAATGAATTATTCATGAACAAATCATTTATGAACGAATAATTCATAGTTAAAAGGGTAGAATATGATGACTTGTTCACAGTGTGTGTGTGTGTGTGTGTGTGTGTGTGTGTGTGTGTGTGTGTGTGTGTGTGTGTGTGTGTGTGTGTGTG
>JBCNYH010000006.1:8585312-8604181 GCA_039654325.1 Tandanus tandanus | reverse complement strand
GGACCTCACTGCTTAGGCTGCTGCCCCCGCGACCCGACCCCGGAAGAAGCGGAAGAAGATGAATGAATGAATGAATACATATTTGCTTGTCGAAGAAGAGGCTTGCGTCTTGCTGCTCGGCCATAATAACCCATTTGATGAAGATAGCGCGTAACAGTTTTTGAGCTGGTTTGGATGTCTTCTGCAATGTCTGCGGCCTTGGAGCGGAGATTTTTCTCCACTGCTCTCTTCACGGAGCGAAGGCATCTTTCTGATGGTCCCGATCGACCTGGTCGTGGATCCGTGCTGGTCTTATCTTCACCGTTGAACTTTTTACCGTTGACAGAGGAATGTTCAAATTGTCGGCTATTTGTCGCTGGCTGATGCCGCCCTCTGACTGACCCACAATTTGACCTCTCTGAAAATCTGGCAATTCTTGAGCTCCTGGAGTGCGAGGCATGCTTGCATAACTTTAGCACAACTTTGTGCACCTTTACAGCAGTCTGACTAGTGTTCAATAAATTTAAGTCATTACTATGTACATATTTACTTATGTCCGGTCTCTGTGTTGTCCTGATGTGATTTGATTTGAAATTTCATTTTCTTGAAGGATTTCACGAAAGCAATGCACATGTTTGTACAACCCGATACCTCCTGACAGGTGAAGACTCATATAAAATGTAGATAATCAGCAATGGTTTTTTTTTTTTTTTTTGAGGTTAAATATATTACTTTACATGATACAATTTCAGATCTCAGACCTATTTTACAGATATTTTCATATGTGTTTTTTAATATACTTTATTATTAACCTACCACCTTGCATACTACAATACATATATTTTAATTTCTATAAAATGTATTTCTGTTCCCTTTTTTGAGTCATTAAATTGCACTAAAGTCACTCTCAATCACAAAGAGACTTAAAGGGTACCTGTGGTGAATTAGTGTTACTAGCTATTTAAAATGATCACGTATAACATCAGTGGTTCCTTCCGACAACATCAGTCCATGCCCGTTTTCAAAGTGCGCGCCAGTGTTACGACTCTAGGCATGCTCAGAGACATGTTGCCTTTCTGGTTGGCTGTTACAGCCTGGTAGTGACGCAAACTCGTTGGATTGGCTGGGCTACGTCACTGACCCCGTGGATCATAACACATTATCCGCCAGTGCTGAGCTGCACAAACAACAAGCGCAGAAACCACGGAAAACATTTCTTTTTGTTCCTAAACCAACTGACGACAGGAAAGCCGAGTTGGCAAAACGTTAGCTGCACAAGCCATTTTGTATTTGCCCTCACGCTCATCTCTGGAGTCATTCTCGTCCTCAGAGTCACTAGAACGTGACGTCTCACTGTCCCCACAAGAGATGTCAACAACGCCCAACGTGAAGACAGCACTTCCAGGGAAAAACTGCTAAGGCCAAACCCCGCAGTTCAGCCCCCGCTAGTAATCCACGGAATAAAATTACCAGTTTAGTGATTTTTATGGTCATTTATATTGAAATAATCACCTATTCAATCATTCAAAAATTAATTCAAAAGTTATGCTGTAAGGATGACCAATACCGGTACTTTTTAACATTTCAAAATGACATAAAATTTCATACTTATGACTTACTTATCTCCTAATTATGAATTGCAAGCTGACATTTTTCCTTAGTGGTGGTAGTGGGTTTGAGAAGCCAAAAAGGAAAGAGAAGTCTTCATCTCAAGGAAAAGCTTTGTTCTCTTTTGACTGCAATTTATTATGGTATAGTGAGGATCGTTAAAAGCATATTTTGTTTTGTTACGAAATACTTTACTGTCAAAACAACCTCTATATCATCATACCTGGAGGAAGGATTTTCACACAGTCTGGTACGGAGGGGGTTAAAGCTGGGTTTTCTCCGTCTTGTGATAGTTTCTTCTCTGGAAAGAGCTCTTACGGAGCACTAATATTAAAGTGGAAGCATTTTCATTTGTGTGTCATGTCATGTCCAAGTCAAAACATTGTGATGTAAAGCAAAATATTACTTTATTGAATCATATGAACAAAAAACACATTTTTGCATGAATAGATTCCCAGATATTAAGGTTTTCTTTTTTTGTAATAATTCACATTTCCATAATTATTTTTTTTAGTGTGTAGGTTGGACCCAGAAAATGAAATTATTTTAGAGCAGGGTGCAAGTCTATGGTATTATACTCTTTTATTTGAATTTCTTATTGCCAGTTATACTGAAAACCAAATATTTTATAAATTGTTGTTTTTTGATATGCAACAGGTATAGAGTCACTGTTTTGTTCTTCACAGGTGTTCGGCCCTCTCGATGAGTCATGGGCAACAATTCCGGTGCAGGACCCTTGCATACAGAACAAGGTTGAAGTGCGTTGCCGAAGACGTCACGGCTCGGGTTACTGGAGTGACTGGAGCAATGCTCGTGTGTCCTCAGTATATAGTATTAAAGGTGAACCTCTTCTATAACATTATTTACTGTATTAGCTAAAATTAACAAAAAGCATAACACTTACTAAATATAAAAGTAATTTAACACCTGGTAACCACATGATTTTTAAGTATGACTGAAGTCCACATAACATGATGGCATGGAGCTTGCTTTAGCATCAGTCCTGAATTTTACCTTTAACCAGCCGCAACCATGTTCATTAAAGTCTTTCCCATGTAATTTATTTATGGTATGAACACTAGTCAATACAAGTGTTGATTATTTTGCTAGTTTTCTTGTTCCTTATGGTGTTTTAATGCTAAATTATTCATTCATTCAATCATTCAAAATGAATTTTATGCAACATTAATCTGAAGAATTAGACAAATTAGATTAATTAGTGTTTTCCAACACTGTCCATAGATAATCTGAATGATATTGAGGAATAGGTATATTTTGTGATCATTTTTAATGTTTAAAATAAATAAATAAATGAGGAAAATCGTACCCAGATGAACTGATAAGCTAGCAATTATCTCTGGATAAGAAAGAGAAAGCGACAGAGCAAGAGAGAGCGAGAGTGAGAGAGAGAGAGAGAGAGAGAGGTCTATGGGTATAGATAGAAACATATCATTATTGGTCTATTTTTTTTTCATCCCAGTTATACATTGATAGCAATCAGAAAACCTCTGCCTGTGCAATTCTGTGCCTTTGAACAAGCCTGGCACATTTGCGCTTTGTTTGAACTAACCTAACAGTTCACCACACCGAGCGCTTTGTGTGAACTGCCCACCTGGTTTGCTTTGAAATAAACGAGAACGTCCATTTGTGTAAGCTTCACTGATTTCTCCCAGGCCTGAGAGAAAGGTAATTACTGAGTGAGAGATAGCTGGTGGAGGGAAATCTCGAATCAAGCACTTTGACTTCATCGTACAGTATGCATGCAGCTGTCTCTTTTTTCTTTTATATTCAGGATACACTAAAAAAAAAAAAAAAACAACCAACCTAACGGACATTCCTTTGAGTTTATTTTTATATTGATTCATTAGAGATCCACACTCACAAGAACATTCAGTCCATATCTATATTTATTGCTTTTTTTAACATCTGTACCACACAGCTGGTGTATATTATTTGTGCTTTGTATGAGAAAGTACCATTCGAGTGACCTATGATCTGTGTTGGAAAACACTGCTGTTTATTAAGTTGATAATATTAATAATATATTAATAATATAACTAATATTCAGCCGGTGCTGGTTATTAAGGCACTCTGCTTGTTTGATTTCAGCTCCAGAGGTGGGGCCCGACTTCTGGCGAATTATACAAAAGACCCCTTCCAGTTACCCGAATGTAACCCTGCTCTTTAAGGTAACACAGATTTATTTCATGGGCTTATAAATTCTGTATCATGTTTGGCGGGGGGGGAAACAAACCTGTCCTTGGACAAAGTCTTCTAAAAGTCGTCAGTTAAAATGGTAAAGTCACGTTAGGCTTATTTGAAATTCCAAAAGTGACATGAATATGTTTAAAACATGTTGACAATAAAGGCCTTCAGAGCCATTTCAGAAGGAAAAACAGGGAAAATGACTGATGATGTCATTGTATCCTTTGCACTTAACTCCAAGAATCAAAGCTGCATAATGTGCATAAGTTATCTGTAACGTTTAGCCAGTGGATCAGTGATAGTATTATTATTACTCCTAATGTAGTTTTATTTGTGAAAATTTGAAGTGAGTCTATTAAATTGTGTATAGAGTAAGTGATTGTAGATTTTTAATCCATAATCCTATTGGATTTCTTATAATAAGTTATTTACTTTATAATACAAGGCTCCATAGCAGGAAACAAGTATAAATAAGGCCAGTTGATTATAACTTTAAATAAATAAATAAATAAAACAAAGAACATTGCTGTTAGTATGACACAGTGTTTTATCTGCTTTTTAGAATACTGTAATTTGGGCTATGTACAATATGTACATATAAAGTTCAGCAACAAAAACCTACACTCCAGCCTCCCCGTGACCCTAATTAGGATTAAGCGGTTTAAAAAAATGAATGAATGAATGCCCCTTACTGAAGAACTCAGTCCACCAATTCTTCAAAGTTCTCCATCTTTATTCCATGTCGTCTACCAAGAACTTGGTATCATTTATTTAAATACAATACATGTTTGCTTTTACTTATGAAAATTGCTGCAAGCCAAACCCTGCATACGACTTAACTTTGGAAGTTTTAAGGTTTGTGCTAAAGTGAGAAAGCAAAAACATGGAAGATGCATGTTTGTCTTTTGTTAGCAACAAGCTAGGTAGCTACAAGAACAGGGAACTTATATAGTTATAGTTAATATTCTAGATTAAACAAGCTATATGTTGTTAATTTAAGCAAATATATACATAATTTAAGGTAAATATATATTTATTTATACATTTATTTATATATTATAAATAATAAATAAATGATTCGAAGGTAAAACATTGTTTACTTTGTTTGCTGTAAGCGGCCATGTTGATTTAATATCACTTATCAATATCATGTTGATTTAATGTCATAAGACTACTCCAGTGTTACTGTACCTAGGATGTTGTTCCTGTTCCTAATAATAGCTACTATTGGTCGTTAGCAGCAAGGATTTCTCTACCATCAGTCCTTGATTGCAAGGATTTCCGATGCTGTGAAAACATGTACTTGACTTCCTGCTGTGCAGAAGTGTTTCCAAACTGAAACATAGCTGGCTTTTCTCCAAGTGTTCGATATATACTATTCAATCCATGCTAATAAATACAGCTAAATCAGTGTACTCTGTTTAAAATCATCACTAAATGTTATAAAGCTCAAGCCTAGTAGCCGTCATGTGCATTTATTGCCGTTATGAACTGGGGAAACATGAACAGAGCTTGATAAAATGTTTTATGAAATGTTTCGTGCAGATTAAGTAATACTGTGTCGCATACTCATTTCACTATCAGTCCTGGGTTTGAGTCCCAGGGCATCTGTGTGGAGCTTGCATGTTTTCTCCGTGATTGAGTGGGTTTCCTCCAGGTACTCCAGTTTCCTCCTACAGTCCAAAAACATGAACATTAGGCTAATTGGCTGTTCTAAATTGCCCCTAGGTGTGAGTGTGAATGATAGTATGAATGTTTGCCCTTTTTTGGTCTGGCGAGCTGTTCAGGGTGTACCCTGCCTTCGCCCAGTGTCGGCTGAGATGGGCTCCAGCCTCCCCGTGACCATAATAGGATTAAGCGTTTCAGAAAATGAGTGAGTGAGAGTGATCAGTTGGTCAAGGTGAATGTTCTAAATGAGAATATTTTTATGTGGAATTTGGTGGAAATGGAATTGAAATTGGAATAAAACAAATGTGTTCATGTTATTTAACCACATACCTGTAAATAGTAAAATCTGAGAAACTAATAATTTTGCAGTGGTCTCTTAATTTTTACCGTGGCAGTATATGCTCATACTCAAACTTGTATCACTGTATCCATAGCAACAGCTGTGTTTAGACAATTTTATAATTATTATGCAGTGCTATAAAATGTTTTTCTTCTTTTTATATAATTTCTCATTATTTTTACATCTGTTGTCTTGCAGCCT
This sequence comes from Tandanus tandanus, assembly GCA_039654325.1. Lineage (NCBI taxonomy): Eukaryota > Metazoa > Chordata > Actinopteri > Siluriformes > Plotosidae > Tandanus > Tandanus tandanus. The sequence goes on along the minus strand of JBCNYH010000006.1, from coordinate 8,598,180 downwards.
CTCCCAGCAGAGGAAGCAGCCAGCTGTGTGCAGGGACTTGTAGTCATGCACCAGACCTCAGGGGGCGTCATGTGGTCTGATGAAATAGCCCGAAGCTCATTGTATACATTCCAGTGGCGAGAGGAAGTCCATAGCATTACTGTCATGTCTCGTAACTCTTTCGGCTCCTCAGCCAAAAATAGTAACATGACCCTGGTGCGTCAACCTAAACGTGAGTTAACAACTTGTTTTAAAACTGCACACTGACTAACAGAGACTACGGAACTCTGAACAGAGCACCTCCTCCAGTGCATGCCAGATTTATTATTTTTTTTTGTGAATCGTGCTGTTGACTCTTGCTTATCATCATGTCCTGTTCTTCTGTTAGCGCTCATCCATTATATATTTTTTTCCAGCTAATTGCTTTGATAAGAGCTGTTTGTTGTTTAGACACAGAGCCCAGTCTATTTGCTTATAGAACATGCTGCTGTTCCTGTAATAGGAAGAAGAGCGGGCTTTTGCTTCCGTTATTAGATGTATTTTTTGCAAACACGTACTCGTGTTATCACGATGTTGGCTTGTCTAATATTTCAGCTGTGCTTGTTCTCCTTCTGATTTACAAAATCAATGTAAATACATGAAAAAACATCCTGTACAACAATGTGCATATTACTCACTCATTTTTTCGAACCACTTAATCCTACTAGGGTCACAGTCGAGACTGGTGCCTATCTCAGCCAGCACTGGGCGAAGGCAGGGTACACCCTTAACAACTCCCCAGACCATTCCAGGGTCAACACACAAAACCATTCATCCGCATACTCAAACCTACGGTCCATTTTGGACAGCCAGTTATCCTAATGTGCATGTCTTTGGACTGTGGGAGGAAACCGGTGTACCTGGAAGAACCCCACGCAAGCACAGGGAGAACATGCAAACTCCACACAGAAACGCCCGAGCCCAGGATTCGAACACAGCACCTTCTTCCTGTGAGGCGGACATCCTAACCACTACGCCACCATGCCGCCCACATAATACCAATACAATATTAATGCCAACATGGATGCCTCCATGAAAGCACACCTTTCGTTTCATCTGTGATTTAGAGTATAAAAGTTCCTTCAACCACACATGTACAGGTACAGGAAGAAACTGGTGGTTGACAGGACTACCCAAAATTCACGATGGTTGTTTGTGGTGGCTCTTTCTAGTTGTACAAGAGGGAATACTGTACGTGTTACAATTTTATCTCAAATGCAGCATCAGGCTTGACTTTATTTCTACTTAAATAGCGATACAGCAGAAGGTTAGTCTCTTAATGGTCCCAGTAAACCAAAATGACTCAACATTTCATTCATTTTCTAAGCCACTTTATCCTAATTACAGTCACGGGGAGGCAGGCGCCCATCTCAGCCGACTCTGGGCGAGGACGGGGTAACCCCTGAACATACAACCTTTCACACTCACACTCACACCTAGGAGCAATTTGGAACAGCAAATTAGCCTACTGTGCATGTTTTTGGACTGTGGGATGAAACCGGAGTACCCGGAGGAAACCCACACAAGCACAGGGAGAACATGCAAACTCCACACAAAACGCCCCGAGCCCGGTAATTGAACCCAAGACGTTCTTGCTATGAGGCGGACGTGCTAACTACTACACCACCGTGCCGCCCACTCAACATTTCAAGATAAACATATCTAAAAATCCCTTAATACCATGCAGTTATTGTGATAAGTGTTCTCTGTAACATTTTCATATATTTTTAAACCAAGCCTAGCCAGCCAACCAAACCCCCATGCTGGCGCACATCCAGGTACATAGAGGAAAGATATGCACAGATGTTGCTAAGAGTTGCTTTATGCATTTCATAGTTCCTCATAGAGTATATGTATATGTATATACATGTAATCTCTTATTGATCACTCAGAGTCGACTGATTGACAAGCAGCATGTTGCTGTTGTCCAGTCTGAGTACATGGGTCTTTAATTTCCTATTTCAGGACAGTGTGTGCGCTGGTTCCATGTAGCAGCCAATTCATCATGTGTGTTTCTTTCCTGGAGCCTGGTGTCTGAGCATCCACTGCTCCTGTCCTTCGTCCTTGAGTGGTTGGATCTGAGTGGTGATTCCAGCCAGGGCTGGACTTCAGCTGGGAAAGTAGAATGGCTCAGAGTTGATTCAACCGCCAGGGATCTTCAGTTGTGCCGTAAGTTTGCTACTTTTTACAGTTACTTAAGAGTAAATGTGTTTACTGTCTACTGATGTATTTAAAGTCATCAAGACTCATACACTCTCTAATATTCTGCATTTCACTCAGGGCCTTTTTATGGCACAGAGGAGTTTAAACTCTACCCTGTGTTTGTGGATGGTGAAGGGGAGCCCGTGACATGCACAGGTGAGATCGCTAATTTGTTAGTTTTAGTGGATCAGAAATATTTATAGTTGCCTAATTTGCAAACCAGAAAATTCTAGCAAACTGATGGTCAGAAATACACAATATGCACCAAGTGACAGTAAGAAAACAGAGAAACAATAATTCAGTGTGAACACTTACACTACTCCTTTTTTTTTCATGCTGGCTGTAATTAATGCTTCTGAGGAAACATAAAAAAAAAAAATCAAAGAATCAAAAATGGGGTGGCACAGTGGCGTAGTGTCCGCCTCACAGCAAGAACGTCCTGGGTTCAGTTTTCGGGCTTGGGTGTTTTGTGTAGAGTTTGCATGTTCTCCCCGTGCTTGCATGGGTTTCCTTTGGGTAGTCCGGTTTCCTCCAACAGTCCAAAGGTGTGCCCATTAGGTTAATTGGCTGTTACAAAATTGCTCCTGGGTGTGAGTGTGAATGGTTGTGGTCTGGCGAGCTGTTCAGGATGTACTCCGCCTTCGCCCAGTGTCGGCTGAGATAGGCTCCAGCCTCCCCACGACTCTAGTAGAATTAAGTGGTTTGGCAAATGAGTGAGTGAGTAAGAATCAAAAATCGTAAAAAGAAAGAAAGAAATAAAAATAAAACAAATGCTATGCCTAAATTCTAGAGGTTGGCACCTTTAAAAAATGTGTCACAAACGACTAAGTTAAAGACAATAATTGGCAGCGATTTAAAATCTTTGAGAACTTAATACACATTTTTGCTGCTAATGAAGTCAAAACAGGGTGGCACAGTGGCGTAGTGGTTAGTATGTCCACCTTGCAGCAAGGAGGTCTTGGATTCGAGTCCCGGGCTTAGCAAGGGTGTTTCTGTGTGGAGTATGCTTGTTCTCCCCGTGCTTGCATGGGTTTCCTCCAGGTATTCCGGTTTCCTCCAACAGTCCAAAGACATGCACATTAGGCTACTTGGCTGTTCCAAATTGCCCCTAGGTGTGAGTGTGAATGTGAATGGTTGTATGCGGGGGTGTGTGAGTGTGAATGGTTGTATGCATGTGTGTGTGTGTGTGTGTGTGTGTGTGCTGGTCCTGCAATGGACTGACAAGCTGTTCAGAGTGTACCTCGCCTTCACCCGGAGTCAGATATGAGTCAAAACATGAGTATGATGGTGGACAATGGCAATGGCAATATTATAAATGGCAAACATTTCTCACACTACTATATGCATGTGCGATCTGGCAAACTTATTCCACGCCTCATCTCGGAGTGTCTGCAGTAAATCTCAGCGTAGTATTTCATTCTGCTTCTCATTTGAATTCTTTACTGTGTTGTTTTGCAGCTGGACGAAGTGACCCTGCAGCCTACATGCTTCTCATGATTATCGCCTTCCTCTTTGTCGTCCTTTTTGTCACTTTGATCATCTCGCAAAACCAGTAAGTCATCTCCTAACCCAAAAAAAAAGACCTTGGTAGTGTCTGAGAAAACTGTATCAGAGTTAAGCAAAATTGAAGAGAAAACCCAAAAGTGAGCAAAAATAATTTCCTAAATATTAATCAGAATAATATTATTGCTTTAAAATACTGATTTAGTTTCAGCATGGTATATTTATTGCTGTATATATACTTGTGTCCTGACTGACAGAATGACATGACAATGACGAGACTAACAGAAATGCCATTTGAGCAAAGAACAGAGAATGAGAGCTGAAGGAGAAGGAACATGGCAGCTCAGTGCTGTGTTCAAGAGTGCACTGCTTATAAAATTCTATCTCTGCAAATGTATTTGATTACTGAGTTCATTATTCCCATGGGCCACATTGGTTTTATTTTTTTACAGGCATCTTTTAGGATAATTCTATGTGTATCTGTTTTTTTAATAGAAATACAAATGGCCTTCATCCTGTTTACTCAGTAATATAGAACTTACTAATACACAAAGGCTTTGACGTTGGCCAGTAATGACGAAAGGAAAGCCTGTTCTATCAAATAAATATGGATGTGTAGTGCTGTTTATGCAGAGTGGGCTGTTAGTCATTCGTTCATTCAACTTTACATAATTTTAAGACCTGGTAGTTTTTTTTTTTTATTATGTCTTGATACAAATCATAGAATGGATCGTGGGTAATGTAAGGATAGTGATATAAGTCCAGAGGCATAGTGGCATATTGGTTAGCATGTTCACCTCACAGCAAGAAGGAATATTCTCGCCGTGCCTGCGTGGGTTTTCTCCACATACTCTGGTTTCCTCCTACAGTCCAAAGACATGCACATTAGGCTAATTGGATGTTCCAAATTACCCCTAGGTGTGAATGGTTGTGTATGTCGGCCTTCGATGGACTGGAGGGCTGTTCAGGGTAATGTGCATGTCTTTGGTCTGTGGGAGGAAACTGGAGTACCCAGAGGAAACCGACACAAGCATGGGGACAACATGCAAACTCCACACAGAATCGACCTTGTCGATCCCGGGACTCAAACCCGGGACCCTCTTGCTGTGAGACGGAAGTGCTATCCACGACACCACCGTGCCGCCCCGCCACCAACATTAAAACATTTTATTTTTTGGAAAATTAATGTCCATCGCTGCTGGTTGTAAATTATTTCTGGTGTGCGGATGTGAGACGAAACCTTATTCTCTATGTATGTATATATATATATTTTTTCTGTCCTCGAATTCAAATTTCATTTTTCTTTTCAGATTGAAGAAGCTCATGTGGAAGGACGTCCCAAATCCCAACAACTGCTCTTGGGCCAAGGGGATAGATTTCAAAAAGGTTCGACTTGAAATGTGTTTGTTATTGTGATGATGAAGGAGAACACTTCAACCTCGTCTAACACCTCAAGAGTATGAACCTAACCACGAACTGTTAATGACAGCATAGCATTAAGCATACTTTAATAGATTTCTTGATTATTTTTCACTCACTCACTCATTTGCCGAACCACTTAATCCTACCAGGGTTGCGGGGAGGCTGGTGCCTAGCTCAGCCGACTCCGGGTGAAGGCGGGGTACAACCTGAACAGCTTGCCAGACTATTATAGGGTCAACACTCACACAGCCATTCACACTCATAACTAGGGGCAATTTGGAACCGCCAGTTAGCCTAATATGCATGTCTTTGGACTCTGGGAGGAAACTGGAGTACCCCGAGGAAACCCCATGCAAGCACAGGGAGTACAAATAGACTCCACACAGAAAAGCCTGAGATCGGGAATCGAACCCAGGACCTTCTTGCTTTGTGGCGAACATGCTAACTAGTACGCCACCGTACCCCACTTTATTATTTTTATTTTGTCCTAATATTTATCATAAATATATGTAATACATAAAATAAAAAAATAAAAAAAAGCCAAACCAGGTTTGCATAGAAACATCTATAGAAAAATGTTTCGCTCAAATAAATAAACGCTGAAGATGTTTTTTTTCTGTCTCGTTCCAGTTGGATGGCAGCCTATTTAGTCATCAGGAGGGCCTTACTGCATGCCCACTCCTGCCCATGTCTGAAAATGTGTGTGAGGTGGAGATTGTTGAGAAACTTTTTGTTCTGGAAGAAGATCAAGAAGAGAGGGCACTCCTTCACCATACAGTCGACACGGAAGGCCAAAACAACAATCTGTCATCCACTAAAGGATCATTAGATCCTCTTTCTCTCAATACGTCCACTGTAGCTGCAACCCCTGAAACGTCAGGCCAGTCATCTGTAACGTACTCCACCATCCTGGTGTTTGATCGACCTGTCCTGCAGAGGAAGCCGCAGGAGAGCCTGAGCAGCTCCAGCGACGAGGGCAATTTCTCTGCCAATAACTCCGACATCTCTGGCTCCTTCCCTGGAGGACTCTGTGAGCTAGAGAGCCATTCTTCTTCTGATGGTGCCAATCCCCGAAACTCCTACAACTCGGTGGAGGAGTTTTCAGAACAAGAGGATGACGCTTCAGAGAGCACTCAAGTGTCCAAAGAGCTCTACTACATGGGAATGAATGAAGAGGGTGAGGAAGATGAGCTGGAGGAGGAGCTTAAGGAGGAAGAGGGAATAGAGGAGCAGATTCCAGACTCCAGTCCTGTTGTTCCTCTCTATCTGCCCCAATTCCGGACTGCAGCCAATAAACTCCTGAGAGAGACAGTGAGCGACAGCACCATCCAGCTGTGATCTGAAATATTTGCTCTACCTTGTACAAACTGGTGACATTGTATGTTTTAAATTGTTTATAAGTCGCTGCTTCTTCCATGATCTCATTCCTGACAAGGACCATCTGATCTGAGCCAACAGAAAGGTTGGTATGTCGCTTTTCTAAGATTAGCACATTTCATTTCTCTTTGATTTTAACAGTAAGAGAAACTATAAAAGTAACAGGCCACAGTTTTTTTTTTGGCAGTGTTCCTAGATCAAATGTTTCCTGTGCTGTGAATGTTGACTGACAGGTTAAATGTCATCCTGTTATTACTTCAACTTGCTTGTCACATGGGATGCACCTTGTATGTTTGAGGGTGGAAATGATACTGAACTGCTGACTGACAGGAAATGTGGTGAGAAGGCTTGACTTTCAACGGATTGTGATATTTGCTATAGTTTTGAAAACTACAGGTTCCTCTGAACTGAATTGTTTTGCATGTACCTTCACATGTTCTGTCATTTTCAATGATTATTCCCAAAAGTAAAAATAAGAAAATGACATTTAAATGCTCCATTCCAACCCTGTTGGACGATCCTGCATATGTAGTACCAGTCAAAAATTTGTGTCCAGCAGCTGTTATAAGCAGCTGGTCCCTCCCCAGACTCTGTTCTTTTCCTTCTCCTGAAGTTATGCTGCAATCCACTGTTCCCATAACTATGGAAAAATATTCTGCAGGCGAAGTGTCTGATGAAAGTGCGATGGGAATTTATTATTAATATAAATAACATATTTTAAAGTATATGTGTCTTTAAAACAACAAATTTGAGTTTGAGTTCAAAAACAGATAAGTGCCCTTGTTTTAATTATGAGAAAAACTGTTTCTTAAGTAGCTTTACAAAAAAAAACACCCTTTTTTCCAGTAGCTTTTAAAAAAAACTTTCCAGTAGCTTTCACAAACTTTTTTTTCAGCAGCTTTATTTTAAAGTTGTTTTTCCCATAATTAAATCAATGGCACTTATCTGTTTTTGAACTCAAACTCTTCATATGGAATTTGTGGTGTTCAGTGATATCAGTATGCGAGTCCTGGTATAGTTAATGCTTTATAGTTACATAAGTACCAGGCACATAAATCATTGTATCCAAACCTTTGACCCATACTGTACCTCTAAAAGGGGGGAAAGAACATAACAATAAAACACATTGGGGTAAAATAAAAGTATAGAGTTGGAAATGAAATGAGATACTGATTTATCAGCATTATTTCTCAGTGTCTGTTAGGGTTGAAAAATTCTGGGGATTTCCAAAGTTGGAAACTTTCCATTGTAATTCATTGGAATATATGGAAATTACCCAGAATAAACTGGAAATTTGTATTTAAAAAAAGAAATTCCATTATATATTAGTAAATAAATCAATGAAAAGAAATAAATACAAGTAAAAAATTTAATTTTCACAACTTAGCCCAGTGGGCATCGCGCATCTGTCTGTCTGTCCATCTGTCCACAGTTGCAACTCAAAAACGCCATCACTAATCATCACCATTTTTGGTGTGGATGTTGGGACCGGGTAACTACACAAGCCTACAGATTTTCATTGTGGTCTGATATCCAATCTGACCACCGCAGCTGCCATCTTTAATTTGCCTTCTATGCACTAGATCAAAAATGCAATCACCGATCATCAACATTTTTGGTGTGAATGTTGGGACTGGGTAAATACCCAAGCCTATCGATTTTCGTCGTGGTCCGATATCCAATATGGCGGCCACAGCTGGCATCTTGAATTTGCATTCCACACATTAACTTGAAAAAGACATCACCGATCATTATCATTTTTGGTGTCCATCTTGGGACTGGGCATACCTTTAATAATGTGCACAACGCGCAAATTCAAGATGGCAGCTGTGGCAGCCATATTGGATGTAATACCTTTATAAAGTTTGTATGAAGTACTCAACATTTCCAACATTTTCTTTTAATTTCTATGGAAATATCTATTTCCAACTTGAAATATTACCTATCTTAAGTTCTACATATTTTATTTTATTTTATTTTATTTTTTTAAAGTTTGCAACAGTAGAGTCTCTGTATCATTATCTGAGGTAAAATTCACTCCTAGCATTTAAGAACAAGCACAAGGTAAGAGTAAGAGTGGCTCAGATTTGTTCTTTGTTTTGATGACATGACGGTGCTGGAGCATTACAGGTATTCTGAGAGTCAGAATCTGATATTCAGGACCTGAGAGGCAGAAACTGAATTAATGATCTTATATCTGTTATGTTATGGCACCTTGCTGTCCAATTGTCAAACAACCTCATAAACTATTAAGAAAAGCACATTTAAATTATTAAAGTTTTGAACATATGTAAGCTGAATGCATTGACAGATCTGTGTGTGTGTGTGTGTGTGTGTGTGTGTGTGTGTGTGTGTGTGTGTTTTGTCAAATGAGTTCTTTATCCAACATACATGCAGTTTTGGCCAAAGCAAGGGTATAAATTCAATAAAAACATTATTTTGCTTTAAAAATGTTGATTTTTTTTTTTTTTAAAGGTGGAGAGGTGAAAGTATATTACTGACAAAATGTAATGCTTTGTCATCTGACAGCTTTTTGTAGACCATCACACACATACAGTAGCAGGAAAACGAAAGGATAGTAGTTCCTCAGGCATCAAGAACACAAGACCCCATTATGGTTTAGTGGAAATGTGTATTTAAAGTGCTTTTCAGAAGCAGGTGCCATCCGTGGCGTTTAAATCTGTTCAAGAGTGAAGCTGCATGGTTGAATACACTGTAACTGAAACAACATAACAGATATTGTGTTCTATTTTATGGACGTTCGGTTGTGAAAGTCTGGTTTGTCATCCGTGTTTACGTTCTTTGAAATGTCAAGCATCAAATGTGAAATCTTGGAGTCTGTTTTCAGTGTCAGTAATTTTGTATCAAAAAACCAGTGTATGATGACCACTGAATGTTCTCAACAGTGACGGACTTTATCAAATTGTTCATGTTTCTAAAGAAAATGTGTACAGTGTCTAAATAATTGATGTCTATTTTTCTGGATGGAATAAACTATTTATTGCAAGCAGGCTCTGTTGCTGTCTTGATTCAGTTTCCTTATTAGTTGAAATCAGAACTCAGCTGGAGGTGCATTTGCTGTCACCTAATTATGACATGTGGTGCTTCAAGCCATTTGTGTTGCTTTATGTATTATTTGTTAGTCTATGAAAAAGGACTGCTGCCCACACATCCAGACGTTTTGTATAATAAGCAGTGACTCAGGGCTGTAGTGATGTGCTAATCCTTGAGAATACAAAAGCGAGAAAGATTGAAAAAACAACAACAACCATAAACACCACCTCCAGTTCACCTTCACCAGTATCAGCGGATGAAAGAGGATTCAGGGGAGTCTGGCTTCTGAAGAACCGCAAGGAGAAATCTGTTCAGGTTAATTCATGCATTCATACCACATACCTTCAGAAACCGAGACCATTTTACTATTCATGACTTTGTCACCTCTACTCAATGTCAAATTCTTGCAACATTAAAAATATTCATAATAACCGAAACACAAATAGCACCAGTGACCTTCTCCTGACGATCAGAGGTCAAACTTTGCTTTCGTTTCATGTTCACCTTCGCTTATGGTCTGTGTCGTTTCTGTGAAAGTTCTTCATGTGGTGTTCTCCAGAGTACCCACCAACCTCCCAGCACCATGCTAGTATGTGGATTAGCTATGCTAAGTTGCCACTGGTGGGTGGAATGGTGAACTAGATGGGCAATCATAAAGTGCAAGGTACCTCCGCCAGGCACAGATGGATTATAGTCTCTGTCTCTCTCTCTCTCTCTCTCTCTCTCTCTCTCTCTCTCTCAGTCTGTTTTGTTGAGGTACACATGCTGCTTCTGAAATTCCAGTGAACCTGTTCCTTCTGCTCTCTGAATCTGGTGAGCCATCCTGATATTCAGCTACTGGTTGGAGTTCTCATCTTAAAAGTCTCTCGTTCCTGCTGATAGTTACATATGAACCTAAATATGGTGACTTTGAATTGAATATTCTTGAATGTCTCTGGGAGGTGGAACGGTGGTGCAGTGGTTAGCACGTCCGCCTCATAGCAAGAAGGCCTGGGTTTGATTCCTGGGCGTGGGCATTTCTGTGTGGGTACTCTGGTTTCCTCCCACAGTCTAAAAACATATACAGTAGGCTGTTCCAAATCGCCCTTGAGTGTGAGTGTGAGTATGAATGTGTGTGTGTGTGTGTGTGTGTGTGTGTGTTGGCCCTGCAATGGTCTGGGGAGCTGTTCAGGGTGTACCCCTCCTCCGCCCAAAGTCGGCTGAGATGGGTGCCAACCTCCCCGTGACCCTAATTAGGATTAACCGGCATAGAAAATGAATGAATGAATGATTGTCCCTGGGTGTGAATGGTCTTAAAAGCTGTTTGGATTCACCTCATCTTTAACTGGAGTCAGCTGGGATGGGTTCCAGCCTCCCCACAACCCTAATAAGGGATAAAGTGGTTCAGAAAATAAAATGAAGTACAAAAAAGAAGAGAATCATCTGTGACATCTCAAACATCTGTCTTGTATTATTGTTGCCTACAGATGGCACTATTTAACAACACAGCAGAAATGGAGTACAAATATGTACATGAACCTCACATGGACTCTACATACACTCTGAATTAAATCTTTTTTCTTCGTAAGTTATCATTATGTATATACAGTATAATAGAGAAAGATGGTGTACTCATTGAATCCTATCGAGTAACATTTTCTCATTTGATTAATAGAAAACTTGGCTCTCTGATGGTCTTGCAAGCTGCTCAGCGTGTACCCTACCTTCGCCCAAAGTCAGCTGGGATGGGCTCCAGCCTCTCTGTGACCCTACTAACAAATAAAGCAGTTTGAAAAATGAGAAGAAAAAAAATTGTCTGCCTCACAGCAAGAAGGTTCTGGGTTCGATTCCCAGGCTCCGACATTTCTGTGTGGAGTTTGCATGTTCTTCCTGTTCTTGCATGGGTTTCCTCAGGGTTCTCCGGTTTCTCCCCACAGACCAAAGACATGCACATTAGGCTGATTGGCTATGCCATGTTTACCCTAGGTGTGAGTGTGAGTGTGAATGGTTGTATGTGTGTTGACCCTTCGATGGTCTGGGAAGCTGTTCAAGGTGTCTCCTGTCTTCACCCAGTGTTGGCTAATATAGGCACCAGCCTCCCCGCGACCCTAATTAGGATTAAGTGGTTCAGAAAATGAATGAATGAATGGATATAGCTAATGTAAATTTAGTTCGCTGATATCGACTAATGGGCATCATGTTGTCGTAGTGGTTAGCCCATCCACCTCACAGCAAGTAGGTCTTGGGTTCGAGTCCCAGGCTCGGCGAAAGCTTTTCCCTGTGCTGGCGAAGTCTTCCTCTGGATGCTAGTTTCCTCCCACAGTCTAAAGCCATGCACATTAGGTTAATTGGCTTAGATGTAATTGTGAATGGTTGTGTGTGTGCTGGCGCTTCCATGGATTGCCTGCCTTCGCCTTGAGTCGGGTGAGATAGGCACCAGCCTTCCTACAACCCTAGTAGGATTAAGCGGTTTGGCAAATAAATGAATAAATAAATAAATGAATTTCTTATCTGAAACTACTGCAGGACTAAAGTGCATTAAATTCGTCAAGTATTCCTGTTATGATTCCTCACAGTAATTCTGCAGGTTGGATCTATGCCTAGAACTCTGGGGAAGTGCTGTGCAGATCAGCCTGATATTTTTAGTTTACACCCTGAACAGCTCGCCAGATCATCACAGGGCCAACACACACATAACCATTCAGACTCACGCTCACACCAAGGGGCAATTTGGAACAGCCAGTTAGCCTCCTGTGCATATATTTGGACTGTGGAAGGAAACCGAAGTACCCGGAGGACACCCATGCAAGCACGGGAAGGACATTCAAACTCCAAACAGAAACACCTGAGCTTGGAACTCAAACTCAGCAGGGATTTTGAAATTGGGTCATTAGTGGAGAAAAAAGACAGGGGAACATGAGGAAATGAAAAGATGAAAGACTAAAGGATGAGAAAGAATAAGATAATACAAAAAAAATACTGGAAAATCCTCCAATCTGCTTTCTGAGAAATACTTATCATGTTATATAAGCTAAATTTGTCGGCAGAATCCCAGAGCTCAGGGCTACAGAGAAAAAGAGAAAGGAAATGGAGTGAATTTGTTGGTTGGTAATGTATTTCTTATGTGTAAACTTGCCTCTTAGCCTTGCTGTGCTGGGTCACCGTAACCCTTCTTCAATCTCCAAAGCTGGAAGTCACAGAGTACTTTCACAGTTTTTTTTCCTGGAACTCACAACACACTAGCAGGCTTCTACTAAGAATACACAAAAGAGGGGGGGGGGGGGGGGGGGGGGGGGGGGGGGGGGGGGGGGGG
>JBCNYH010000006.1:8543443-8585212 GCA_039654325.1 Tandanus tandanus | reverse complement strand
GAGATGTGTGAACTCACAGACCATTCCATTTAAGCTACTCTGCTTTGGACACTGCTCTCCAGCCCCCCACCTCCCATTGATTATGGAGCAATTGGGACTACAGAGCTGTAATTGTCTCCTTTTTTTAGGATGGTCATGTGGACAAACGCCCCTTCCTTCCATGTGATATTGCTGTGTAGCATACATCCTTCATAAGTTATCATTTCAGGTCAAGATGTTTCAGGACTATTAGACCTTTAGACGAAATGCTATTGATAGAGTATAATTAATATAATGGTTTCAATACACAGCAGTGATTATGTTACATCTGAGCTTGAGCTTTGCTCATCTACTGCATCCTTGAACAGCAAAGTAATCAATGAGGAAAGCATTCATTCATTCATTCATTTTCTAAACCGTTTAATTCTAATTATTGTCGTGGGGAGGCGGACGGCCATCTTAGCTGACTCTGGCCGAGGGCAGGGAACACCCTGAATAACTCATCTTACCATCGCAGGGCCAACACACATACAACCATTCACACTCACACTCACACCTAGGGGCGATTTGAAACAGCCAGTTAGCCTACTGTGCATGTTTTTATATGCATACTCCACATCAAACCCAGGCCTTCGTGCTGTGGGGTGATCGTGCTAACCACTGCGCCACTGTGCCACCCATGAGAAAATTGAAGCAAATTGAGTTTATTGGGCACTGAAAAATCTAAAACAGGAGGCTAAAATGGTGGTGACAAACAGGCAAGGGTCAGGGGGTTATCAAACAACAGAGACTAGCAAAGTAGGATCCAAAAATAAAAAATACAAAATAAAAACAGTAGGGCGACACGGTGGCGCTGTGGTTAACACAGTCCAAAGACATGCACATTAGGCTAATTGGCTGTTCCAGATTGCCCCTAGGTTTGTGTGTGAATGTGAATGGTTGTGTGTATTTGTTGGCGAGCTGTTCAGGGTGTACCTGCCTTCGCCCAGTGTCAGCTGCGACCCAAATGGGATTAAGCGGTTCGGCAAACGAGTGAAAGGGTGCAAATCTCGGTTTCAGTGCCTGGATTCCAGCTGCTTCTGTGAATAGCGGAGATCTGTTTGAATTGGCAGTCTGTAAAGCAGTGGTGCGTAGGTGCATCCCATGCTAATGGAAAATCCTGTTTACCAAACTGTGTTAATTACGAGCTGTGCTCTCTGCTTTTGCCATTAATTATATATATATTAATTATATATTGTACAAAGCACTGGGTTGAGACCTAACATCTCCTGATCAGGCATGAAAAAACAAGCCTCTAATTTTCAATCCCTTTGTATTATAGAGCCCTGATAGCTTTATATATATTTTTGCATGTGTTAAATCACAGTGACATTTTAAAGATGTCTATAAAATGAAAAATGGTTTAAAATGATACGAACAACAACAATGCAAGATGAGAACCAGAACATAAACGTCAATAGATCTTATTAATTATTATATAATTATTATTAATGAATTAATAATTAATAATTAATGCAATTAATTGCAAAATTAATCCTACTTTACAGTTACTTTAAAAAAAAAAAAATTTTAATCTCATTTATACAGCTGAGCAGTTTAGGGCTAAGGGCCTCACTTATGGGCTCAACAGAGGCAGTTTGGTCGTACTGGGCCTTCTGATCAATAGGAGTCTTAACCACTGAGCCACCACTGACAACAATCATAAAGGCTTAGCTGGGTGTCATAGAACTGTGAGGCCAGGGTTAAAAAACACCAAAAACACTCCATACATTTCCATCTTACATAAGATTGTCTTGGGCGGAACGGTGGCATTGTGGTTGGCGTGTCCTCCTCAATGCAAGAAGGTCCTGGGAAATTCTGTATGGCGTTTGCATGTTCTCCCCATGCTTGCGTAAGTTTCCTCTGGGTACTCTGGTTTCCGCCCATAGTCCAAAGACATGCACATTAGACTAATTGGCTGTTCCAAATTGCCCCTAGGTGTGGATGTGAGTGTGAATGGTTGTGTGTGTTGGCCCTGCGATGGATTGGCAAGCTGTTCAGGGTGTACTCCACCTTCGCCCAGTGAAAGCTGAGATAGGCTCCAGCCTCCTCACGACCTGAATAGTCGTGCCTAATGACCTAAGAGTGAGTGAGTGAGTGAGTTAAGATTGTATTATGATACTTTCCAGTCTGAATTATATTAGAACGAAATGATTTTGTAGCTCTGTTTTCCAGGATAACCAGGACTGAAATACAAACATACAGAGAAACTCATCACTTACTCGCACTTTTCTGATGGGCTGAGGCTCCAGCTAGTCACATAAACAGTAGTGAGACTTTATTCATATGCTGCATGATAACTGATTATGACGATTCTGATTCTGATTCTGATAACAAATTTCTTTAAAATGTGTGAATACATGCCCAATAGATATCCTCCCCCACTAGGGGGAGACATTTCATTATAACTATAGCAAGCTATAATAATAACCTGCAATCTTAAACAGATTTTTCAGGTCAATCAGTGCACTTGTTACCATAATCCATTATGCCTGTTACCTTGCACTGTATGAGTGCTGTTCAGCTGAACTTTTACACCCGAGCATACTGGCTCATCAGGCCAGAGCTTATCCTATTTCTGTAGCATGAAGCAACTAGGAGTTCAATTTCTCCTGGATGGGACGCTGTCCATTGCAGGCTACCTTCCCTGTATTTACTGGTACCCATTTATACTGCTGGATGGACAGAGACACACTTATGGTTGACACCTGTCCAGGGGTCTTAGCACAGCGGGGGTCTGATAGGATTCGAACTCACAACCTCTCAATCATGAGCCCAGCACCCTTTCCCCTACACCACCAGCCCCACAAGAATGCCCTCTACTTGTGTTAAATTTTTAATTATTTAACAAAACAGCATATGAATTCCAGATTCAAGCAAAGTTACATTATATCTACGGTGTAAGATTCAGGTCGAAAGTTATGACAATGTCATGACAGTGTAATTACACAGAGTTATCTATTATTTTTATTTGCTGATAAAGAAAAAAACAAAAATTCTTTTTTTTTATTTTACTGTTTGAGATGTAATGTCAATACAGTTACGTGACTCAGGTGTGCTGAAATTCACTAAGCTACCAAGTCAGCCATTATGGCATTCAAATGAAGAATATCACAGCTTTGTGCCTTTAGACTCAGGTTTTATGTTAGCTTGATGAATATGTTTGTATGAATATCTACATTTGAAATGAAATGTGGGAGTAAATATATCACTTTCATTAGCATTGTCTATCAGAGAGATAGAAATAAAAAAAAAATACAAATTATGAGCTCATTTGCTACTCAAATTGTTCATAATTGACCAAAGATGAGCTTTTTCTCAGCACAGCTGCTAATTTGATTTCTCGCACACCGACAGCTGCATCTGAAAACACTGAACGTCTTTATGTTTGGCAGGTGTTCATGAGCCTTTGTATCCATTTTATATTTAGCTTATATTTAGCAGCATGGAAATTGTGTATGGTGATAAATCCAGAAAGGCTGTAAAGCACATAAAGCCTATTATGCAATAAGTTTACCAGTGACACTCTGTTTGCAGTTCACACTTCGCAGATGGTTAATTTTTGGTCGATGGTTAAGGTAATTGATATCATTCAAGCTATGCTGGGTTTTTTTTTTTAGGATTTTTTATTTACTAAATGCTTCTTTGACTGTTATGCAAGAGCAGGAAAACATCCAATGCTAATATACAGTAAATAGTATGTGTGAAAATACAGTTAAAAAAAATTCTTTAGTCTTTAGTCATTTACTCACACACACAGATATGTAAATTAGAGCAGAATCCAGCTGAGGCCTACACGTGATGAATCATAGCGGAGGGCTGTGTGAGTGATAGCCTCTGATTCAGGTGGGTGGATTTCTGCACACCTCACGAGTTACATGAGTAATGTCCATGACTCTGGATGAATCTCTTTGCTGCTGACCAAAAGCACCCCTGCAGATAGGATACACCACTTCATCTAAAAAACCTTTCACCACCCTGTGATTCATGGGCCTCGTCCAAACCATTATGGGCCAAAAAGGAAACTTGTAGTGGAGTCACGGTGCATTTATGACTCGTCTTTTTGAAATCCTTCCAAATGTAAAACTTACGGGGCAAGAGTGTGTAGGAGGTAAATACGGAGCAGCAGAGGTCACTGACGGATATCACAGATATACATACTATATGGAGGGTCAAATAGACTAAGATTGGAAATAAAAATGCAGAAACACATTGAAACCTGGGAGATCCCTTCCACATGGTTTGCATTCATTTACAGCAGAGGCAGATCCTTTTAGAAGAATCCAGTTGAAATATTGGACTGAGCTGTGGATTTTTAATGGGAGAGGTCATCAATTTGTGGTCTAGATGAAGACCTAGAAAACATTTCAGCACGTTCAGTCAAATACCACAAATAATTCTGCAGCAGAAGGAAAAGATTTCCACTTCCCACGGGGACATTTTTGAGAATTTCAGAATTTAAGATGTTATTTAGTGACCATTTGTAGCATGTAATATGACATATATAGTGTAGACATATATAGTGTAGTGGTACACCAACTTTAGTCTACATTATAGCTGCTGTCATATATGTGTAAGAGCAGAATATGAAATTGTCATCAAATTTAAATTATGTATTAGGCTGGAAGGCACTGGTACAGAAAATATGTACACATGCATGTAGATATAAACACAAACTAATAATAAATAGTTACAGCATTTACACGTAAATATCCAATATGTACACATTCTTAAATATTATACATTTAAAAATACTCATGGGGAAATCGAATTAGGTAGCGGCAAATACCCGGGTACTCCACACTTGGTGGGTTGTCAGTCCACCGGTCGGCTGGTAGTCTGTATGGGCAAACGTCCAACCCTACTAGAGATAATTTCTCTTTATATTGCCCCAAAGCTTCAGGAGCCAAGCTGTCCTGATATTGGTACGACATTTAGATTGTGCTGAGTAAAAATGGTGGAAGAACAGAAAACGCGTGTTTTCAAATCTGGAAAGAATGTTTTTAACGGTTTAAACATGGTGCCAAGATTACCACGTGACTCAGACCTCACGCTGACATCACGCCGACTCAGAGAATTGTGGCACGGGTCTTATAGTATAGTTGGCTGTCGAAACATACATGCCAAATAGATTACGGAAACATGACTGTGACATGGATAAAGTCAGTAACGGAGAATTATATATAAAAATTCTTTCACTTGTAAAAAATGCACGTTGACAAACGATCACACCAGGCAAAATAAGTGCGTACACGCTACATGCCTTCTAAAATAAGTGAGTATACAGCGTATACTCGCGTGTACGCCCCACTACAGCCCTGCCTCCTAGGGTCACGGAGAGACTGTCTCAGCCAACACTGGGCAAAAGCAGGGTACACCATGAACAGCTTGCCAGGCCACCATAGATCCAACACACACATAACAGTTCATGTAGGGTTTGTAGAAGAAATGTTTCAATGTTAAAATTCCTTTTTAAAATTTGTTTTACTACTTAAATCTGCTTTGCGACAACGTCAATTGTAAATAGCGCTATACAACTATACAACTATAAAACTGAATTGAATTGAATAACCATTCACACTCACACTCACTCCTAGGAACAATTTGGAGCAGCCAATTAACCGAATGTACATGTAGGACATGTGCATGCGCATTAGGCTAAATGTGGATGTGAATAGTTGTGTGAGGGTGTGCCCTGCAATGGTCTGGCAAGCTGTTCATGTGTTTGGACTGTGGGAGGAAACCTAAGTACCCGGAAGAAACCCATGCAAGCATGGAGAGAACATGCAATCTCCACACAGAAACGCCCAAGCCCGGGACTCAAACCCAAGACCATCTTGCTGTGAGGCGGATATGCTAACCAGTACGCCACGGTGCTGCCCGACTCCATCCATAAATGTTAATTATATTCTCATTTATTTATAATTTATATCTCATTTATATTCTCTGTTCCAAATTGCCCCTAGGTGTGAGTGTGAATAGTGTGAATTATTTTGCGATGGACTGGCGATCTGTTCAGGGTGTACGCTGCCTTTTCCCAGTCTTGGCCCACAACCCTAGTAGGATAAATCGGTTTGGCAAATGAGTGATGAGTGAGTGAGGGTAATTGGGTAGGAGCCATGATGGGATGAGAAAATTAAGAATGGTTTGGATTTATAGGAGGGATTGTATTGTGAGTTGGAGATGGGATTTTCCATTTCATAAAAGTGTTCAAATGTGAAAACTATGCATAGTTTTATAAATGAGCTCTCAGAACACTGCACCTGTGCTTTTCCACTAGATTTTCCACTAGTTGAAAGTATGAATGTAAATGGTTGTATGCGTGTTGCGATGCGATGGACTGGCAAACTGTTCCGGCTGTATTTCGCCTCGAATGAATGAATGAATGAATGATTCTCATTAGAGGGAATTATTACTCATTTATTAGTGTCTTCTAGGAGCCCTATGGCCTTCTATGACCCCACTCCATCCACATGAGGACTCACTGAATGGTTTAATAATGATGAAGATGATGAAATGACGGTGGATCCTTTGCTATGGCCTTCAAGATCTCATTTCAGCTGAACAATTTTAAGAATGTCTAAAGTGATGTGTTAGACGGTGCTCTCCACAACTCCAATCATCAAAACATCAACTGAGGGAATATATTTCAGAACAATAGTGTTTCTTGCTTCAGTACAGTTCCAGAGACCTAACTCTGTTCTTGTGGTTTGTGATGGTCCAACATCATACTAATATACTCTGTGTTCACTCACTCACTCATTCACATACACTCATGGGGAGGATGGAGTTCATCTCAGCCAACAGTGAGGGAAGGTGGGGTACACACTGAACAGCTCGCCAGACCATCGCAGGACAAAGATCATGACTATTCTCACTCACACAGAGGGGCGATTTGGAACAGCCAATTATCCTAATGTCTTTGGACTGTGGGAGGAAACCCACACGAGCATGGGGAGAACATACAAACTGCATACAGAAATGCCACGCCCAGAATTCGAACCCAGGACCTTCTTGCTTTGTGTTTAGTTTCCTTTAATTTATCAACCAGGTAGTAACACAATTATGAAGAGTAACAATAAAAATAAAGAATAAAAAAAAAAAAAAACAATTGGAGGAGTAATCAGGATTTAAGGTTTAGAAAGATGTATGATCCAAGAGAAGTATCAAAATCCATCCACATGATTCCTTATTGACTTTCTTTTAAAAAAAAAAAAGGAAAAAAGCCATTGTAATAAAAATTAAATTTGATTGAAAGCAGGCTGGCAGAGAATAACAGATGAGAGTTAGTGATTGTGTGTGTGTGTGTGTGTGTGTGTGTGTGTGTGTGTGTGTGTGTATCAAGACTCTTCCTCTGCTTTTCAAAAATCAAGTATTTTGCTGTGTCATATGATGTTTATAAATCTGCCAGTGATTTAGGATCTGAAACATATCGGGACACATATTTTAAAGTAGAAGTGGGTTGCTAGGCAACACCGCTTGAATGTCTCTTTTCCCCAAGTCTTCTTATTTTAAATTGACAGTATCCAGCACGGAGTATTGGAGTGCATGTGTGGAGTGTGCGCGAGTCCAGTTAGTATTCAGTGGTTTTATATGTAGAGCCTCACCCTCGTTGCTGTTCCAGATGATGATGTATGACAGAGAGTCCATGCTCTGTGAGATAGGACGCCTCGGCATATAAACTTTTGATGTGTGTGCTTGTGGGGGGGGGGGGGGGTTGTCCTTCCCCTGTCCCAATTTCCCTCTCCTTATATCCTCTGTTTATTATTATCATTATTATTATTATTATTGTTATTATCGTTAATGTTATGCTTGGGGTTGAAAGGGGTATACATACAGTACATAGAGGATGTAGAATGGACTTTCTTATCATAATCATCTGTACGGTTATTAAAGAGCACCGGTATTGATCATCCTTACAGCATAATTTGTGTGTAATGTAATACATTTAAGTGAAACAGAGCTTATTTAAACATAAAAGACCATAAAATTTTATCCCATAGATTACTAGCGAGCCTTGAACCAATGTGGAACAACCATTTTATCTGGAAGTGATGTGAACTCGTTGGGCCGGGTTAACAAGAGAGTTAGTGATAGCGTGTGTGTAAACAAGTAAACAAGCAGGCAGCGACATTTTGGGTGATAAAACTCCCCGAATACTAAAGGATCTTACCTTTCACTGTCATCCCTTGACTTTTTATGAAGGAATTCTCCAGGAACAGCATCCCATTTTAGATGTAAAAGCTTGGGCTCCATACCAAGTAGTTCTGCCTGGAGGTCACGCCGATAGTAGGTCGGGTTGAAGTGATTTTCGCAGTCTATTGAATTGCGTCCGAAAGGAAAAGTTTTCAAAGTATGGCCTGTGCCGGTGTTATGTTGTTTTCCACGATTTCTGCACATGTTGTTTGTGCAGCTGTATGCTTGGCACTCCACCATTTTCCTGGTGACACAGCTCAGCACTGGCCGATAATGTGTTATTTAAGTCTGGTGTCCGCTGCACGAAGCCCAGCCATTAGGATAAAACAACAAATTTGCATCTCTACCAGGGCTGGAACAGCCAATAAAGAAGGCAACATGTTACTGCACAAGCCTAGTAGTAATATAAGTGTGGCAGCACTCACTCATACTTGGCAAGATGCAAGGACTGACATTGCCTGACGGAACCGCTGATGTCATAGGTGATCGTCTTAAAGAGCTAGTAATACAAATTCACCACAGGTACCCTTTAAGTAGCATAAACACTTACTTAGTATGAAAAAGAGTGTGGACTCTAAGGACCTGCTTTTCAACACCCGAGAATAGTGATTTTCATGCTTAACATGACATATAGACTAAAACCATGTATCTAGTTTCTTAAATGGCTGCTTGTTGTTATTGCTAATTGGCGCTAGGTGATAAGTCTGCTAATTTAAGCACCAAACATCCTGAACATCTCTCATTCCTTTTCATGGATACATTTTTTTTTTTTTTTTTAATGATCTAAAAGACAAATCCCTGGGTCCTGCAGTCCTGTCCATGAAAGAATCTTATGGATCAGCTTGGTTAAGAGACAAGGGTCTGAATCTGATTGGCCAGTGCCAGTCATCTACATCCAAATTCCACATGATGTGCATAAATTTATTTTACTTATTTTTACTTATTCGGTTTTTGCCTTGTTTTACTAAAGGTTTACACTTGCAAATGAATAGATAAAATAAATAAATAAATAAATAAGTAACGCATGGTCAAATATAAAAACATCTGGAAAAACACATGTTAGACCAGTTAAAGAATGTATGGAGTTTTGCATCTGTTCATTAAAGGTGCACATTCACTTACCAGATATATTAAATAAAGATGAAATACAGTGTATATCTCTTCAAAATAAAATGGAATCGACTGCATTGTTTTTCTGAAACCATTTGCTTACTCCTGTACACGAGTGTCAATCACCCCTGCACCGGGCACGGTGATATGTGACCCTCCAGCACAACACCACTCGGAACTCGTATGACCCAGGTAAGCGGCTCATAGAATAACATCATCTTTTATTTCCCACTTCCTACTTGGAGGCCGCTTATGTCCTAATGTTGCGCACTGTTAGCGGCTAGCGTGCACGCGGTTTGGGAGTGAAATTCAAAACTGGTTTTAGAGTGTACCACACACTGTATGAAATGATCATCTCCTAACGGTTATGTATACTCTAAAACTAGTTTAGAAATCCTAACCCCCCAACCCAACGTGCATGCTAGTCGCTAACAGCTAACTCTCTTGAATTTGTATCTTAAGTGTTTCTTAACACTTGACCTCAGACGTTTCCACTTTCAGCAAATCAGTGTTACGCAGCCAAGTTATCGTGCATGTGCAAGATCGTTCCTCCAGTCACACAGTCTTGTTATTGTTACCGTTAATGTAAACAGACACAAAACCAAAATAAGATGTAAAACAGGTGAATGAGAGATACTTAGCCTGATAGATGGGGTAGTTTCTCCAGGACTCTTTAGTATTCAGCCAACATGAACTGATAATGGAAGATAAAACACATCGGCTATTCAAAAGCCTCATTTAATTATTAATTTCCCCTACTTGGGCGGCATGGTGGTACAGTGGTTAGCATGTCCGCCTCACAGCAAGAAGGCCTGGGTTTGATTCCCAGGCTCGGGCGTTTCTGTGTGGAGTTTTCATGTTCTCCCCGTGCTTGCGTGGGTTTCCTCTGGTTTCCTCCCACAGTCCAAAAACATGCACAGTAGGCTAATTGACTGTTCCAAATCACCCCTAGGTATGAGTGTGAATGGTTGTGTGTGTGTTGGCCCTGCGATAGCCCGGCAAACTGTCCAGGGTGTACCCTGCCCTCTGAGATGGGCGTCAGCCAACCTGGTGATAGTGGGGCTTGAACCCCCGGCCTTTGGATCAGTAATCTGGCTGTTTTCATATACACAGTAATTCTTTTAATTGCAGCCAAAAGTCAATGTGTACTTTTTAATATTATTATTATTATTTGATATACCTCATTAATCCCACAAGGGAAATTATTGCCTCTTCATTTAATCCATCCAAAGAAAGCACACACACACACGTAAACAGTGAGCACACACACATTGCGGCACCTGGAAAGCAGTTGACGGTTAGGTACCTTGCTCAAGGTCACTTCATCCATGAAGGAGGAGGAAGAGAAGGTGCAGCTCAGTCCCCCACCGCCACACATTTTTCGAACCAGCGACCTTTCGGTTTGGTTTTGATTTGATTTTTTAAAAAAAAGAGTATCCTTGACCTCATTTGATCATTGGTACACACGTACTTGTGCCCTCATTTAATCTGGCATGCATTCACTGTGTACTTTGATGCAATAATACTGTCACCCATTTTCATTTCCTGTTCAGCAAACAAAAAAGTTAATCTCTGTATTAATATTTCATGTGTTGATTACAGCAGGTGCTTAATCCTGCTCTCCGTTCGAGCGGTGACTCTGATCTCCCACTAACAACAGCTGGTTTTCACCTATTTCCTTATTTTTTTATTATTATTATCAGTGATGGAAAATTACAGCTTTATGTCTGGAAAGCATTGGGATTCTAAACTCTTTTACAAAATAAAGTGTCTTCAAACCTGGTCCAGACATTGGGTTAGTTTTTAGAGGAGTTTGTTTACCATGATCACATAAGTACAGTATACACCATCAATTTAAAACCATATTTCATTCTGAAAGGGGCAAATCTGAAAACTTACCTACCACCCCAGCAATCTCTTTCTACATTTTTAAGTGTGGGTCTTTAATAGTTTCTTATATTCTAAAAATGCTGGCTTATTTTTACAGCTCAGTTGCTGGAAAAATCATCACTGCAAGTTGACCGAGTAACGCTAGCTTTAAAGTGGGTGTGACAAAGTGCGGAAAACACTAAAATGTGCGGGACTTTGGGTCCTCCAGGGCTGAAGTTGGGAACCTCTGGTCCAAGCAATACTTTTTTATAGATATTAAAGATTTAGATATAATAGCTTAACTTTAACAGTTTAACATTAAGTTATGTGATGTTCAGCGCACTAGTAGCATACAGTATAACTTCTAGCAAGTTACCTTGGGTTTACTCTTTAACATTATCTAAGACTAACTGTTAGGCTGGCTAGTGTAGAAAAAAAAATTCCCGGTTTCTCATCAGCGCCTGCAACTGAAAATTGGTGCTGCATCTAATTTTTATTTATTTATTTATTTAAAACAAAAAACAAAAAACAAACATGTTCAAAACCGCAGAAAGCGCCTCAGACAACGTAGAAATGGCACAGAACGTTATTCCATGTTAGATGCTGTGATTGTGATTCTGATTGTGGTTTAGTTCTGTTTTCTGTCTTTTGGGCTTCGACAGCCACCTCATTTCTTTTTTTATCCAACTTTAGCACTGAAGTTAAGTTCATTCATTTTCTAAGCCACTTAATCCTAATTAGGGTCACGGGGAGGCTGGCGCCCATCTCAGCTGACCCTGGGTGAGGGCGGGGTAACCACTGTACAGCTCGCCAGGCCATCACAGTGCTGAAATTAAGTGAGTTTAATTACTATGTTAGATATTTGCCACTCACTATATATTTAACAGGTTAAAATAACCCAATTAACTCAACCTCATTGGGCTAAAATAGCCTAGACTGGGTATACAATGGGGTTTATAACACAAGAAATTACTATAAAATCTATCAAGATTATATTACAGGTAGTTTTGAGCTGTTTGGTAATAATGTTCAGCTATTTTATTGATTACAGCAAACAAACAAACAAAATTCTGCACTCAAAATGTTAGCAGGAACGTTGCCTGATCAAAGGGAAAAAACCCGAAAAATAGATCATTGAGGCTCGTACTGCAAAAAAATCATAAAAGTGTCACAAATCAAGTGACATTTCTTCAATACATTCGGTTGCGTCTCAAATGAAAATGTCTGTTGTCATATAAGGTTTATATGACAAAGAAAAACATAAAGGCATAATGTGACACATTACAAATCCAGAACTGCCATTTTATGTGAATGCACAGCACTCCTGATTACTGGCACTTACCCCAACCCTCATGTTTAGCTGTGATTTACTGTTCCATTTCTGTTCTTCGATTATCTTGGAGCTGGAAACTCATTTCTGGGGCACTTCTACCACTGACATCTACAAACTTCGATCCTGAGCTCGATTATCTGTCTGTGTGAAGTTTCTCCACATGTCTACAGGGTTTTCCCTTGGGTTCTCTAGTTTCAACAAAAAAATACCTAAAAACGTGTTAGTAGGTGGATAAGTTATGCTAAGGTACCCTTAATTTGGAAAGAGAGATTGGATGCGTGTGGGCGTGGTGCCATGTGGAGAGATCCATGTCTCATTCTGGGTGTATTCCTGTCACACCAGTGTATTGGTATAGAATCCAATTTTCAACCTTTTCCAGGATAATGTGGTTAGTTAGTAAAGATGGATGGCTCATTGACTCATTATATGGATTATCCATCCACTTATCTGTCAGGATTGTAGGGGAGCTGGAACCAATCCCAGCTGACTTTGGGTTGCCAATCCATCGCAGGTCTAAAAGAAAGAGGGACAACCATTAACACTCACATTCACACCCATGGGCAATTTAGATTGGATTAGATTAGATTCTATTTTAATATAAAAAGTGAAAGTACAAATACTCTAACAATGAAATGAAATTAAGTTCATCATCCAATCTAAAGTGCAAAACAGCAGCATAAAGGAAGCGCATGATATGCAAATATATATAATATAAATGTTATTCAACTATTTTGAATTTACATATGGAAAAAAAAAAAAAAAAAGCCTATAGTGAACAGTTACAATATTAAAATGGATTAACCTATTTAATATGATAGCCTGCCAGATGTAGCGAACTGGGGTTTTCAGTCAATCAATCAGTCAATGCGCATGCGTCGGAAAACTGAAAATAAACAACAGCGGTTGCTCGTATGGGTGAAGGCGGGGTACACTTGGAAAGGTTTGCCAATCCATAGCAGGGCCAACACGCACACACACACATGCACAACCATTCACACTCACGTGCAGTTTGGAACACCAAGTAGCCAAATGTGCATGTTTTTGGACTGTTGGAGGAAACCAGAGTACCCCGATCAAACCCACACAAGCACAGGAAGAACATGCAAACTCCACACAGACACGCCCTCTCCAAGCCCCATTCTCGAACCCGGTACCCTCTTGCAGTGAGGAGGACGTCCTAACCACTACACTACCCAGGTTTGAACCCAGAATTTCAAATTCCACTTTTAAAATCACTGAGATCCCCTATGCTCTTTACTACATGCTGCCTACAAAGTACAAAATTAAAACAAAGCTTCAACAATCATCATGTCTGTTTTACTGGTAACCCAAAATGTTCTTTCACACTGAGTGTGACATATTGGGGCGTGGCTATCCACGCTTCGTTTACATACTTAATTTGCATATGCATGCCCCGCCCTTTTGTTAGTTTATACTAGTGGAGTCGTGAAAGGGAGACTGGTTGGCGTTTTTGAGACGCACTGCTTGCTAAAACGGAACCAATAGCACTGAGAGAAGGAGAAGAAGGAGGAGGAGAGGAGAAAGAGGAGGAGGTGTGAATAAGGGGAGCATGTGAAAGAGGAGAGGAGGTGGTATTTTAATCCGGACAGGCGTCCCGGAAGCTGGGTGACAGCCCGACACTTCCCGATAATTGCTGGGACGCTTGTGTGTAACCCTTCCTCATGGGTTCCTGCCTGAACACACACGCTACAGAACCGAGCCCGGTGTGTCCGTGAGCACCGGACAGTCCCTCGTTCTGGTTCTGGTTCTGGTTCTGGGACCGTGTTAGCGTCGTGCTTTCGGGGAGAAAAGTGGAGTCGGATTGGAGGTAAGCGTCTATCCGGGATGCAGCTAATAATAATAATAATAATAACCGTCATAATAATAAAAATGCGCACGCGCTTTTTGTTCTTTTGTGAAGATCAGCACGCTGCCTGAGCGCGTGCTGGGATGTGTTAATGAAATCTTAATCTGGAAGGGTTCCTCTGGTTCCTGGGGTAGATTCTCTCGATCAGGGCAGCTTTACAGAACAGGGGAATGATGAACTTGCTGTGGCACACGCAGTGGAGCTGGAGCGTGTGTGCACAGGGTGGAAATGAAGTGTGTGTGTGTGTGTGTGTGTGTGTGTGTGTGCACCCCTTCTTGCTAGAGATTTCTGCACGCACCCTGTGTTTGTTTGTTTTTTTTGTTTGTTTTTTTTTGCATGCATACATGTATGCATGCACTGGGGTCATATAAGAGGGAATTTCCCATGTACAGTGTGCAAAGTTCCTCGAAATGCAAGCTGTAGATGGTGTTACAACTGACACACAACTCAGGATCAGGGTTAAATAACAGCTTGAATATAAATACAGTGTACAGGGTTCTTACAAACAGAAGGAAAGTCCCCATCTGGGCATTCTGCTGTATTTCTATTTGTTTGTTTTTCATTTATAATGTCATGCATGGACTCGTGTGGCTCATTGACTCCTTTAAAGGGCCCCATTCACTTACCAGGTACACTGTATACATGTGTATATATATATATATATATATATAAAAACATGAAATACAGTGGGTGCAGGTGGTGTAGTGGTTAGAACGTCCGCCTCACAAGAAGGTCCTGGCTCTGGCGTTTCTGTGTGGAGTTTGCATGTTCTCCGCGTGCTTGCATGGCTTTCCTCCAGGTACTCCGGTTTTCCCCTACAGTACAAAGACGTGCATATTAGGCTAATTGGGTGTTTCAGATTGCCCTTGTGTGTGTGGGTGTGAATAGTGGTGTCTGTGTGTTGGCCGTGCGATGGTCTGTCTGTACAGGGTGCACCCCGCCTTTGCCTAGTGTTGGCTGAGATAGGCACCAGTCTCCCTACGACCCTAGTAGGTATAAGCGGTTTGGGAAATGAGGGAGTGATGAAATACAGTCTTATCTCTTGGGAATCAAATGAAATTGGTCACAATGGCTTTCTGAAACCATTTGCTTACTCCTTCCTGTATGCGATTGTCACTCACCCCTGCACCGGGCGATGATATTAATAAACATTGCCATCTTTTTAATCTCTCTTGAAATCGTATCCCTTCTTCTGTTACTTAACACTTGACCTCAGATGTTTCCGCTCTCTACGAATCAGTGTCGTGCAGCCAAATTATCTCATAAGCGCATGATCATTTCTCTGCTGATGTGGTCTTGTTATTGTTATTATAAACAGACACAGACCCAAAACAGGATGTAAAACAGAATAAGAGATACTAAGCCTGTAAGATAGGGATGAACTGATAATAGAAGATAAAACACATCGGCTATTCACTAGTGAATGGGCACCTTTAACCTCTTGAGACCCCACTGTCCTCACTGTCATGACATCACATTTTCTCCAGCTGCATTGTGTGTATTCCCTTGTAAGATCCTCATATGAGTGCAGTTGGTTATTACCCTTTTCCAATCTTCTTTCTATGAAGATGTTGATGAAGTTCAATATTTTTAGGTGGTAAGGAACAGAAGCCGTGCGTAGAAATGATAATTACACACAAAATTACCGTTTAGGTCTAAGGAGGCTAAGCACTATTAGCGGGTCATTGGTTGTCCTTTAGAGGAGAAGCCAGCACTTTTTAAAATTTCATCTTAATCAGAACTCTATATTAAAATCACTTTGTGTACGAAATCTTATAATTTTCTATATTTTGATGATTTTATGGGTCGTTATTTAAAAACTAACTCTCAGAATCATAGATAGGAATGGCTTTAAGCATAATTTTATTATTATTTTTTTTCCCCCTATACTGTATTAATCCTGCAAGGGAAGTTATTGGCTCTGCATTTAACCCATCCAAAGTGAGCACACACTCGGAGCAGTGGGCTGCCACACACTTTGGGGCGCCGGAGAGCAGTTGGGGGTAGGTGCCTTGCTCAAGGGCACTTCAGCCATGAAGGTGGAGGAAGGGAAGGTGCAGCTCACTTCCCCACTGCTGCCACACATTTTTCCTGCAGGTTCAGAAATCGAACCAGTGACCTTTTGGTCCCAAACCTGCTTCTGTAACCATTAGGCCACAGGTACCCAATATAGCTTTCAATATCTTTCAGTATTTCAGGTATTTGTGCTTAAATATGTTAATTCTGGTGCATAAATAGTTTCCCATTGTACAGGCAATGATGCTAAGTTAAGCCTTTTAAAATCTCCAGCACAAATCTGTTAATAAATGGCATGAATATATTAAAATCCAGTACTTATACACATAAAATTGTTAAAACAGAAGCTATCTAATCTAGAGATTTAAATGAGGCTAACGTTTAGCAGGTGCGGTTTTCTGTTCTAAAAACAGTGTTCCTTTATCAGAAAGGGTTTCTATTATAAAACAAGCTCATAAAACAAATCTCTGAAAAAACATTTTTGAATAGTATGTAGGTCTCCACAAGCTCGTGCATTTCAAAAGAAGCCCCACCATCATTTTCAGCCAGTCACTGCTCGAGATTTCTACATGCGCTTCCTGATGAACATGCTGTGGGAACTTGTGCAAGTGAAAGTGTGGAAAGTTCCTCCAGATGCAGGATGGAGATGGTATGGTGTGCAGCAAGGCAAGGCAAGTGAAGTCAAGCCAGGTCAATCATCCATATAACTTGAACCAAATGTTGATTCATTGATGCGGACTGACATGTAACAAGGCACTAGCAGGCTACGCATGATTACATAATGTAACAAAAATCCACCATCGTCTGAATTCATGTTATGATGTGAACATTGTGTACAAACCTTTGGTTTTTGTTTTTACTGGCTGAAGACCGTCAGTTACATCAGTAGTAGCAGGTGGTTTATGAAATACGGGGAACACCAGTGACTGTTATTTGAGATATGCTGTATGTCTGTGTGCGTGGTTTTTATCTGTTTATCTGTTTATCTGTTTATCTGTTTTATTGGTTTTATTGGTTAAAAACATACTGTTTATTCTAATCCTCCAACGTAACAGCACCAAAAGACTTATTGCTAGACATATTAGCAAGCAAAGAAACAAACAATCTGTAAATGTAGGGTAGTGGTGGCTCAGTGGGTAAGGCTCTGGATTAGTGATGCGAAAGGTCAGGGGTTCGATCTCCAGTACCACCAAACTGCCACTGTTGGGCCCATGAGCTAGGCCCTTAACCCTCGATTGTTCAGTTGTATAAAAATGATAAAAGTCAATGGTGGAGGCCGCCATCTGGCACAGCTATATTTTTCGAATAGACCCGAATCGTACTGGCTTCCGGTCTACTTGAAAAACATATCTGTGCCAGATGGCGGCCTCCACGAGAGGGGTCCCACATACCATGTGACTATAAACAGCTCATTCTAAGGTTTCAAAAACGTATTGACATTTTATTCATTATTATAGGTTGATGAAAATTTATTTAGCATGCCTGCCTCACCGCAAGATGTTCCTTAGTTCAACTCCCAGGCTAGGTTGTTTCTGTGTGGAGTTTGCATGCTGTCCCTCTGCTTGCATGGCTTTCCTCCGGGTACTCCGGCTTCCTTCCACAGACCAAAGACATAGACGTCAGGCTAATTGAATGTTTCAAATTAACCCTAAATGTGGATTTGGATGTGAGTGTGAATGTGTGTGTGTTGATCCTGCAATGGTCTGTCGAGCTGTTCAGGGAGTACACCGCCTTTGCCCAGTGTCGGCTGAGATAGGCTCCAGCCTCCCTGTGTCCCTAATGGGATTAAGCAGTTTGGCAAATGAGTGAGTGAGTAAGAGTGAAAATTTATTTACTGATGATTATATACTTATTTACTGCTAATAGATCCTCCAAAACATCACTCACTGCACCTTTAAATACTTCAATTCTTTAAAGTATTTATCAATTACTAAGGTATAATAACATGCTATAGTAATTCTGTACAATTGTAATGGATTAGGTTAGTGACCATTGCTTCAGCTCCTGGGTATCTGTGAGTCCGATTGATGCTGATTGGTTTAAGTTTGGGATGTCCATCTTCATCATTACTGTTTACAGTTGTTTACAAGATTAAGTTTGCATGAAATGAATGAACAGTGTTGTAGTGGTTAGCGCTTTTTCTTTAAAGCAAGAAGGTTCTGGGTTCGAGCTCCCCCTGCCTTTGTGGGTTTCTTCTGGGCTCTATGGTTTCCTCCGACATCTGGTTACATGTGGATCGAGTGAACTGGCTCCTCAGAATTGCCAATCAGTATGAATGTGAGTGTAATATAGCCCACAGTGGCATCTTGTGTAATCTGGTGTCGGGGATGTACAAGTGTGTAAAATTCCTCCAAATGTACTGTTGGCTTCTCTAGAAGGAGGGATGAGGGTTGAAAATGAGCACAGCTCTTAAAGACAATTATAGAGCATCTTATAAACAACTCGACTTTCCTCACCCTGGGCTTTCGCTGTAATGTTTGACAATAACATTTAAAATACCTGCATGGTTTATTGTGTCTTCTTGATTACACTCGGAGAAAATTTAGAACAGTGAAATGTTCTTTGGTTGTCCCAGGGTTTCTCTCTCAGAAAATAGAACCCTTTCAGGAGGCTAAGAGTCATTAATTATCCAACGAACCCTTAAATAACCCCTTTTCCTGCAATTGTAGAGCTCCATACCATATTAATTACATTTTGTACCTCAGTGACCTGCGTGAAGAAAATTCACAACACAGTGAATAAATTGTTGGTTGTGTGTTAAATGCTGCAAATCTGCTTAGTGCTCGGGTTGACCTTTACATTTCTAGAGCAGTTATGCAGCACATTTTCTAAAAAGGAAAACAAAAAAGAAAACCATGTGGTGTATTTTCTGACCTACTAACACAGGAATATCTAGCGTGCCTCCATGTTGCGGGTGTTATCAAACGAGACGTGACATGCCAACCATGCAGTAAAGCGCTACAATGCAATTTCCTGATGATATGCCTTATATTTACGTAGGATCCAAAAGGTGTAACAGGTTGATGTTGTGATTGATATCTCCCTCATGAGAACTGCCACCATGTGCCGTAAAAGCTTTTGAGAAACAGTCTGAGCACAGCAGGCCATTTCACCTCATCGCACGGAGTTTCTTTCTTACTGATGATGAGGTCACCTCTGTGTGATTTTTGCTTTCTGTCCTGCTTGTGCTGATCCATAAGTTGCTCTCATTACCTACAGGAGCTTTTAGGCTGTGAAGTGGATGATATCGATCAGCTTTTGCTATTATGCTTATGTTATGGTGTTTTGCTGATGGAGAGGATGGTCGGTGTATTTTTTTTTCCATTTCATGAGAGATATCTAGGGAACAATCCCAAATATTTATTTAGGAAGTTGAATGTTTTTCTATAACATCATGTATTTTTTTAGTTCATTTACTTCATATAATACTTTCTATCCATTTATAGTTACATTTAATGCTGTGGAACATCCATCCATCCAAACCTGTAATTAGTTAATACATAGCAGCCACAAACAAACAAATGCAGCTTGTTTTATGGCAAAGTTCCCGAGTGGAGCACAATAGGAATGGAATATGATTTGGATAGTTGTCCCGTGTCCATGCCACAGTTTATAAGCTTCATGTATTTTTTTTTTTGCTCTGTGATGGCCTGGCGAGCTGTCCAGGGTGTACCCTGCCCTCGCCCAGAGCCGTCTGAGATGGGCATCAGCCTCCCCGCGACCCTAATTAGGATTAATCGGTCCAGAAAATGAATGAATGTGACTTTTTTGTAAGTCTGGGAATGTTCCATAAACCTGGCAGCTTCATAGCTCTAGGTGAAACACACTTCGTTGAAATCTTGTAGGGTCACTCTGAAGCCATCCTGCCACAACCATGTGCGAGACCCATCTAGACCTTTCCATTTCCATGGCGAGACATCAAAACTGCTATGACAGCATTTGACGAAGACTCACTATTTTCACAACATTACATAATCAAAGTTTTAGCACTTTTCTGCCCAAATTTAAGAAGGATCTAGTCAACCTGCAAGGATCAGCACACCAAAACATAAATAAAGTATATAATTTCCTGTTGTCAGTGGATGGTGCTACTACTGTGATCAAATATTGGCATGTAGATGTCTTCAGGCTAACATACTTATCAAACGTGAAGTTTGGAGAAGATTGAAGATGAGAAGAATGAAGTTACAACAGCTTCCTCTTTCGTTGTGAAATTCGAGGAAATGATGAGTTGTCATTTTGTCACGCTTCATTGCACATGTGTAGGTCACTTTGCAAAAGTGGAACAAATACAGTTTGAGCAAAACCCAATGTGTCTCTGCACAATTTGAGGAGTGGTTTGGAAAGCCTATATAAAGGCTCAAAAATGTCCACTATTGTTAGTCTAGTGCACGTCATTATGCCACTTCTATCACGTGAAGAGTGTCTCGGGGCAGTGGGTATGGTGGAGGTCGTGTTGAGCTACAGTGAGGTAGCGAGACGTATGGGCTGTACACAACCCACCATTAGAAACCTGATTGACCGCCACAACATGACAGGGTCAGTTGAAGACAGACCACGTCCAGGGGCAAGAGAGAGTGACGACTTCCGAATAGGATCGCTACATCTGGTTGCAGCACTTGCGGGACCCGCTTTGCCGTGCTGTATCACCACAAATCACTGCCTGTATCTCCGTAAATCACCGCCTGTATCACTTCAAATCACAGCCTATATCACCACAAATCATCGGCTATATCTCCGTAAATCACCGCCTGTATCACTGCAAATCACCGCTTATATCACCATAAATCACCGCCTATATCACCGCAAATCACCGCCTATATCACCACAAATCACCGCCTGTATCACCGCAAATCACCGCCTGTATCACCACAAATCATCGGCTATATCTCCGCAAATCACCGCCTGTATCACCACAAATCACCGCCTGTATCACCACAAATCATGGTCTCAAAGTTTTCAATGACTGTCAGTGTACAATGCCTGCAAATGGGGAAAATGTATGCAGATTAAATAAAAATGGCTGACTTTATGACAGACTGTGAGTGTCTGTGGTAATCAAAGCTTTATGGATTATGCGCTCAGGATAATGTTTGTAATCCCCTGATTGTTCACTAATCAGATTGCTCTATTCCCATTTACTATAAGCTCATCTAGAATATCATACATCTGACCCCTAATTCATGTAAACATTAGGCCACTGACTCTTACCTTGAGCACGGAGTGGAAAACCACCTTTAATTTTATTAGTTTAAAGATGAGACGGTTTGGTGTGATTTGCCTTGTTGCTTACAGTAACTGAAAATGGAAGGTCTATTGTTGGGAGGCTTTGTGATCACTCATTAGATGAACCAACAGTGTAGACATCGAAATGAGAATGAGATCATTTTGCCTCTTCGGTGCTGAAGCCTCTCTTCATGTCTCTGCTTTGCTTTGAAGAAGCAATCAGACCAGCACTAGTCACTCAAGTGTCACAGGCTTTGAATTCATTGTGCAATTATCTAACCAGTTCATTATAATGTAGACGTGTGGTCACAATTTGATGACCGTGGGTGAAGTTGCAAAGTTGGAAATTAACTAAATCATTCAGTAATAATTTGTTATAATCTAAGTTGGCTTACGGAAAGAAACTGAAAAATACATCTGCCTTAAATGTAGCCTATTTGGTATTTGGATAGCCAGTGAGGCAAGCATTTAAAAGCCCTGAACCACTCAAGTATTTAATTTAATGGGTTGTTGGAATCTGGATTGCAAGTAAACGAAGTGTTATAACCGTATAATACAGTGTTATAGCTTATGTATAGCTAATGTCTACAGCTTTCTACATAGATTGTCCCCATTTAAAATGAATTAGGAGCTGTTAAAACTGTGGATATTTCATTTTTTTTGCTTACACTTCAAGCAAAAATACAACAACAGAGCAGCATTTTACCCAAGAGAGCGCTGAGCATATATTTTATTTTATGAGGGACTTTATGTAGGAGTTTAGGGAAGGATTATAGCTGTTAGCAAGGTGACTCTTCTGTTTATTACTGATTATTATTATTTAGTCCGTTTTAACTTAACCTCAGTACACAGTGCTTAATATTTTCCAGTGGATGTGTAGCTGCATAAATGCGGTTGGATTTGGATTTGTAACCGAATACTTTTGATTTATTTTGTCAGGCTTAATTTATCATGATGTAAATAATCTGAGGCTAGCCTGAGGCATCTGTCTTTTTAGATTTTAAAGAACATTAAGCTTTCTGATACCTTTACTTAGAAAAATATTGTATGTGGAGTTTGAAGTGTGATTTTTAGGTAATCTTGTTACTGTGTAAATATTGAAATATGCAAAATAATAATTATAAGAAGACAAAGAATCCATTGGTCTTCTTCTTCTTCTTGTTATTTTAATGTGTTTAGTAATTTCCATGATAATTTCACTGAGAACTTCAATTAATATGTTTTAGCTTTGCCCAATTTTCCAACATTGGCTTTCCCACGTCTTTGGAGGCATTAAATGAACTTTCAAAGTTAAACCCCTAAAAATGGACCCTGTACTGCTAGGAAATACTGACCACTGTAGAGCGCACACAGTCAAGCTATTAGTTTTTGTTCTTATTGTAAATGAGATGGTAAGTTAGCTTGGACTGAGGGTAGATGAACCCTTTTGAGAGATAATTGTGTACCCTTCAGTGCCGGACCATTTTTGTACCTTACCGAATTAACTAATAACTGAATAAGTAAATAACAGACTATGTATTTTTTGCCATTTTTCTCTTGCATCCCCCTCCCGCTGCAGGAAACCTTAAGTTTGAAATAGTACAAATTTGTTCCATCTTTTGAAGGATTGAAGGGTCCTTCCTCCTTTACATCACTTAGTACCGTTTTTGCTAATCAAAAGGTGCACTACTGATCTCTGAAAGAATAGCAATGTACTTCTGAGGAAACATTTTTCAAAAGTGTACCTGTAAGTACAGAATTGTTTCCTGTCTCATAGCTTTATTTTTGAGTGTACGTGGACGCTGAAAAAAATCAGTTGTTTGTACCCAGCTGTAACCCTGCAGATGTTAAACAAAGAGGAGTTTGTTGTAAGCTACACAACACTGTTCCAACCAATCAGCGACTGGGAGTATTTGTGCTAATGAACAGCACACACACACCTTGTTGCTGATTGGCTGAAGTGGAAGTGTGGGTGTAATTTTTAGTGTTGTTTTCTTAGGCAAAAATTTTGCCATGAATTTTGGGGTGGAGCTTCTGAAGGAGTTCTAAAAGGGGTTATGTATTCCTTTGGCTGTTTCGTTGGAATATGAACAGTTTTTCTCCAGGATTTACGAGTCCCCTCTTAAGACATATAGCGTAACACATTCAAACACATTCTTTTATGTTTTTAACTGCTGATGATATACGTTTTTCTTTGGGCTGCTAGTGGCAAAATAAAACAAAGTTTCAGAAGCTTGTATAAGCAGTTCACTTGAGGACTGTTATATTAGCTTCCAGAACATTTCTTTTATTTCTCCTTTTTACTTCATCTTAATGACTGCTTTACCCTTGTCAATAACAATGGGTGTGAATACACAGAATGGGACGCCTGTCGAGAACAGGATTAGCACACACATTAACACCTAGTTACAATTTAGCATAGCCAGTCCACCTACCATGCATGAAGAACCCAGAGAGAATATGGGGAATCCCATAGCTCAGTATTGAACCAGGGACACTGGATCAAGTTCATTCATTTGCCGAACTTAATCCTTAATCCTACAGAAAGTAATTTTCTCTTAATCCTGCTCAGGTCATGGGGAGGCTGGAGCCTATCTGAGTCTACTCTGGGTGAAGGCGGGTTACCATTAATACTCACACTTACACCTAGGGGCAATTTTGAACAGCCAGTTAGCCTAATGTGCACATCTTTGGTCTGTGGGAGGAAACTGTAGTACCCGGAGTAAACCCACGCATGCACAGGGTTAGGGTGAGTAATATTAATGATAGCCGACCAATCACACTATGTTTTACATTTGGAAACAGAAGAAAGCAGATAATTAAATGTGCAAAATCAGCAGCTCCAACTTACATTACACCGCACTGTGAAGGCTTTCATGATTTGATGTGAGAATGTTCAATCCGAGTATTTGGCCTTGAGGTGCTCTCAAGATGGACACAGGCAGAACATCGGGGCTGATACAAAACAGAGTTTGGCATCTAAGATACTTTGAGTTTTTGTTTGTACCAGAGAGAGGAGAAACTCAGCGCTCACATGATGCTGTGTAGTGTATCTGAGTTGAGAGCTTAGCTGTCTTCTGCGGGTGAAGTATTGGATCTCTGAGTGAGGACAGAGAAGCCATTTCTTCCTTAAGCCAACTTGGAAGCAGATAATGCATCACGAAGTGTTTCGTCAGCCTGCATTATTCTCTCTCTTCTGTCAGTTTGCTTGCAGGCCTGTCTGCTCATAAATATGTAACATTTCCCTGAAAAACAATACCAAAAAAAAACAAAAAAACAAAGAAGAAGGCACTGTAAACCTGTTTTTATAATAATAATAATAATAATTGAATTTTTACACAGGAACTGCTGCAACAAATAAAGCCACAGACTGATTTTCAAATTCAGATTAAAAATAAATTATGAATGATTTAATCTGCAGGCTAATAATACTTGCTGACTCAAAGCTAGTTTCATGAATAAATGGTTTGCTAGCGAAAAGATCAATATTATGTTACTCCGGTTTCCTCCCGCAGTCAAAAGACATCTCTCATATAATCCAATATAAAAATCAAAGTGTTTATTCGATTTGACATTAAAACTGTATACATTAGAGAGTTAACTAATTAGCAGAAGCACTTGATTGACCATGTGACTCCAAGCCATATGTTCCTGTAAAACTAATTCATAAATGACTGTTAGCGATTCTGCTGAAATAATCAGGCTCTGAACAACCGCACGCTGTTTGCTGTACTGCCAAGTTTAAAATTTGACAGCCTTTTCACAGGTTATCTAGTTAGAAGCAGAACAAAAATGTATAGAATGTGATGAGGAGTGAACAAACCCTGACAGGATGTGCTGTTGGGGGAAAATAATTGAATTCATTAAACATTTAATATGGTGCATTGTAAAATTAGTGCTGTAATAACAACAACAACCCCCCCACCATGCATGTGAAATAAACAGAAAGCTTTACCACACAACCTTTTTCAATAACAGCACCTTAATTCTAATTCAAATATCATTAGTCTTAAATTATATGGAGCTTCACCTGCACAAACACTTGCAAATGATTTGTTACTATAGAAACAATAACATATTAAAAGCACTCACTCACTCATATGCTGAACCGCTTAATCTTAATAGGGTCGCAGGGAGGCTGAGCCTATCTCAGCCGACACTGGGTGAAGGCACGGTACACCCTGAACAGCTTGCCAGACCATTGCAGGGCCAGCGCACACACACATAGCCATTCACACTCACATCCACACCTAGGGGCAATTTGGAACAGCTAAGTAGCCTAATGTGCGGGTCTTTGGAGAAAACCCACGCAAGCACAGGGAGAACATGCCATCTCCACACAGAAACGCCTGAGCTCGGGAATCAAACCCGGGAACTTCTTGCTGTGAGGTAGACGTGCAAACCACTACGCCACCATGCCACCATATTAGAAGCACATTCATTTAAACCAGTCAAAAGAATTACTATCAGAGCTGCTATTATGGGGAATTACTGAACACCTTCTGACCAATCAAGAACCTAGCTGTGCTGTGGTATAAATTTTCTGTATTTTATGTAATGTATTGCATATTTGTTGAAGTCAGAACTCCAACCAAATATTTGTGTTTATAGAGAACCGTGGCTGTATTTCAGCTTCATATATCTACAAAATTATTCTTCTTGCAGTATGTGGTGGTTTGATTCAGTGAGACTGATGGCACAAACCATCTGGTGTCTTCCTGACTGGGAACCGAGACAGAAGTCAGGGACTGATTATTAACTGAATTGCCAATTCCACCTGCAAGCCAAGTCTCCCATCTTCTGGATCTGCGACAGAGGGACTAATCTAGCAATCTAACATTCCACATGGCAAATAATATGGACAACTGGTATCAGTGGAAATTGCTGAAAACTCAAGATGCACATTTTTTCCCCACAATTGTAGTCCCTTGCGACAAAGTAGCTGTATCTCAATCAAATGTTGGAAAACAATCATTTAAATATAAAGCTGTGATTCAATGATTCATTGTGTGTGGAGGTTTTTAAAAAGGGGGGAAAGTGTGTTTATTCATTCATTCATCTGTTTTCATTATTTTCAGTATGAAGCTTTATCTTGGGGTATTATTTGGAGCCAGCATGTTTTAGGAAGGTTGAAGGTAATTAAGTTATTGTTATACGTAAAAGTCGAATGTGGATTAGGTCATTGTGTTGATATAAAAATTAAATATAGAGTAGTATTGAATAATTCCTTCCACATAGAGTAGGTATGTTTTAGTTGAAAAGTACACTTTCCCCTGTCTTATTCTCATCCCTCTCATCCCTCTCTTATCTCCTGGGGTTTAGAAAAGCTGGAACATTTGCTGTGATTGCAGTCATCTGGGACGGATTTGTCTGGAACCAGCAGTGCCCCATGGACCTTCTGTCCTCACTTTCCACGGTCTGTCCTTTTAGCAATTCCACATCTGTACCTGTAATGAGCTGGAGGTCAGATATGGGAGGGGAAACAGAGAAATGTGAAAGGAAACATAGATTACAAGGAGAAGAAAGCTGCCTGAACTGAATGATATATTTTTGCAGAATAAAATATAGACAGCAGCTTCTTGGGGAAAGTGGTGGTTTTAAGTGCTGAATACTTTTGCATAAAGAAAGAAAAACAAACCTAAAGAAATGCAAATTAAAATAAGATTTTTATTTTTTATTTTTACATATTTTAACCATGACAGAGACGGGTCAGGTGGCCTCTGTGAACTGTGTAGCTAACCCTGCTTATACACTGGAGCACAATGTCAATGATCTCCATGAGAGGAACATGAGGAGTGTGAGGGGT
Source organism: Tandanus tandanus (assembly GCA_039654325.1). NCBI lineage: Eukaryota > Metazoa > Chordata > Actinopteri > Siluriformes > Plotosidae > Tandanus > Tandanus tandanus. Next base: position 8,557,792 of record JBCNYH010000006.1, on the reverse strand, counting down.
CGTGGGATCAAATCATGGTGATCTTAGAATTTGGTGGATTCATGATGATCTTGAGGGAACTTGGTGTATTCGATCGCGATGATTGTGGCAAAATGTTTGACTGTCAAAAATTTTGCTACGATGTATTACGATTTGGCACCAATTGTTATAGAATGTGGAAATCATAGTAGAACGCAGTAGAGCTTAGCAGACCTTAACAGACCTTAACAGAGTGTAAGAGACCTTGATCTTCATTGTTGGGGATGTTGATGAACTTGGGAACACTTTCCCTTCAAGTTTCATATCTTGAATGCACCTCCTTTTTATACCTCAAAGTGTGGTTATAAATCATGGAGATTTTTTTAATAGCTGACCAATCGCATTGTGCCTTTTCCATGTAATATATCATTCATTAATTTGCTGAACTGCTTTATCATCATAGGCTCCAGCCTCCCCATGACCCTATCTTGGCCGACTCTGGGCAAAGACGGGGTACAACCTGAGCAACTCCTAAAATCCATTAGTCACAACCTTTCCCACTCACTCCTAATTGCAATTTGGAACAGCCAGTTAGCCTAAAGTGAATGTCTTTGGACTGTGGGAGGAAACTAGTGTACCTGGAGGAAACCCACACAGGCACAGGGAGAACATGCAAACTCCACACAGAAATTCCCTCAATGTACGCAGGAGTTGAACCCAAGACCTTCTTGCGGAGAGGTAGACGTGACGCCCTCTACACCACTGTGCCGCCCCATTTCGGTGTAGTATTTATTAAATATATTTATACCATAGCAAATAATGTAGAACTGATCGCATTCGCACTTCCCATTAATTTATTGGTAGCAATCTAAGTACAAACATTGTCTGATATTGTGGTATACGTGAATATAAAGTGGTAAACTTTATACCAAAACCAATAAGCAATGCAATAAAACCCTGTTGTGGTTATCAGCTGAATGAATTTGATGTTTTGCTTGAGGGTAACTCCAGGAACCTGTCTATAGGAATTGTAAGATCATATTTTGTGAAGAAGAAATGACAATGAAATGCCTGAGAGCACAAAATAACTTCTATAAATTGGTTCTACCTTGAATTTTTTTAAATTATCTATGCTTCATGCTGGGCATTATGAACACTACTGAAACACTATTGAACTCAGGTTTTTAGCTTCAGCCCTTTGTGAATCTTCCAAGTGCATCAGAGTGTTCAGCTCTCAGCATTCATCAACTGCTTTCTGATTATCTTCTTTTCTTCCTCTGAAGCCGGTCTTTAGTGAGTGCATAATTAAATTTGCTTGGCAGTTTGAATAAAGAAGAGCATGGTGTATGTTTTTTTTTTTTTTTTTTTTTTTTTTAATGTAAATGGTGTTGTTAGTGCAGTGATGTTCCCACACAACTCACAGCTGTGGCTCTCTAGCATTTCACTTCGTGGTCAAGAAGATAACTGTGCTTTAAAATATGGTATGTTCTGAACAGCATATAAACTGCTTTCAATTTGAATGTAAATGAACCAATTTCCAGGAATCCAGTATTTCCTAATGGTCATTCAGAGGAAAAATAAACAAATAAATAAATAAAAATACACTTCTTTGTTCATTATTCAGGATGTCATAATGTTCCTACTAACAGAAATTTATTGTAGCGTTTGCTTGTACATTGTATTCCATTCACATACATTCATTAAAAATAAACTCTAAGAATTAAAAAAATAAGCTTTAAAAATAAACAAAGAGAAACTTATATGTAATATTGCACCTTATATCCATTACATAGACTTGACAAAGGGATAAAATTGTACTATGATCTGTGACCAGCTGTTTTGTAATGACCTCCATCTCTTAAATCTATTTATTTATTTATTTTTGATATACTGTATTAATCCCACAAGGGAAATTTAACTTCTGCATTAAAGCACACGTACATGAGCACACACACACACACACTTATAGCAGTGGGCTGCCACACATTGCGGCACCCAGAGAGCTGTTGGAGGTTCGGTGCCTTGCTAAAGGGCACTTCAGCCATGAAGGTAGAGGAAGGGAAGGTGCAGCTCACTACCCCCTGCCACCACACATTTTTCCTGCAAGTTCAGGAATCGATCCAGCGACCTTTTGGTCCCAAACCTGCTTCTCCTAACCATTAGGCCACAGCTGCCCCATATTCTTTGAGGAACTTTAATGAATTGGTTAACTTTAATGCACGATTTTATCTAAATCCCACTCTATGGGCTTTCTAGACAGTGTTAGTGTTATAGGGTTCTAAACCATGTAGCGTACTATATGGTTTGTTGCCTTGGATTTCTTTGTGCCTTGCTAGTCTGCTTTGGAGCCTTTATGTTGTACAATTAAGTAACTGTGCACCCGGCAATTGTATTATTGAGGATGAAAAATGACTAACTAATTAAATGGTGGCGTAGTGGTTCGCACACCCACCTCATAGCAAGAAGGTCCTGGGTTTGAGTCATGGGCTCAGGCTGTTTCTGTGTAGAGTTTGCATGTTCTCTCTGTGATTGTGTGGTCTTCCTTTAGGTACTCCGGTTTCCTCCCACAGTGCAAAGACATGCACATTAGGGTAATTGGCTGTTTCAAACTGCCTTTAGGTGTGAGTCTGAATGGTTGTGTGTTTATGTTGGTACTGTGATGGTCTGGCAAGCTGTTCAGGCTGTATCCCGTCTTCGCCCAGTGTCGGCTGAGATATGCTCTAGCCTCCCCGCGACCCTAACAGGATTAAGCAGTTTGCCAAATGAGTGAGTGAGTGATGGGATAATGGATAATAAATTATATAAATAAATAATTAAATATATAAACAGATACATATGTATTTTGGTCATGGAACAAACCAGCTGAACTAGCCAGCAATGCAGGTTTTGCTCTGAGTGCAGTAAATGCACCAAGTTTACCTCCATTGTCACATACCATGCTATAATAATTGGCTCGTTCTTATTAGGTGAACAAAGTAGCTGAAATCAGTAATTATTTTTGCTTAATGAGGCACCGGTTATTTGATTCTTCTGACTGATAGAAACAGAGCAAACTTGTTGTCAAGCTAGTCAGCTACATCCTGTAGCAGGTCTATCAGCAAATTGAGTCCTTTTTTCTGGTTTGCCCAGATGATCAAACCTGCTGTAGACTGAGGTTAGGCCTGCCTATGTTATTAGTATACAGATAAAGAAATATAGAAATTAGTAAATAAATAAATGTACATATAATTGTTAAAAAAAACTAAATAAAACAGTTTGTGTTTTAAAATGTTGAGAAAATTCCCTTTTTTTCAGGACCAAAATTTATGTATTTATTTATGTATCTAATTATTTATTTATATAAGGCAGCACGGTGGTGTAGTGGTTAGCATATTCACCTCACAGCAAAATAGTCCAGGTTTCAAGTCCTGGGCTCAGCGAAGGTGTTTCTTTGTGGAGTTTGCATGTTTTTCCTCTGCTTGCATGAGTTTTCTCTGGGTACTCTGGTTTCCTCCCGCAGTCCAAAGACATACACATTGGGCTAATTGGCTGTGTGAGTGTGAGTTTGATTGTGTGTTTGTGTTGGCACCTCGATGGACTGGCAAGCTGTTCAGGGTGTACCTCAACTTCGTTCAAAGTCAGCTGAGATAGGTTCAGCCGCCCCAGGACCCTAGTTTAATAAAGCAGTTTGAGCAAAAGAGAATGAATGAATGACCTATATAATAATATATTTATGAAAGTATTTATTTGTCTGTTTGTTTATGTGTCAGTAATTATTCGTCCTCTCTATTGTCTATGTATGATATCACATACAGTACATGATATTTTCACTAACAAATAAAAAAATAAAAAAACAATTTTCAGATTGTTTCTGTGTTCCAGATTAGATAAAATAAAGGTATAAACACAATAATACTCATACATTTAATATCGAAGATGAAGCTTTACAACATTAGTATGTCACAGTAAATACTGTACATGAGTGAAACGGAAAATACCAAAGTGCAATCCATTATGATTAAGATATGATGTGAAAGATCTTCCACAAATAATTTAGGCCAGTATCAGCTGTGTGAGTCAGGCTGTGATCCACATGAGGACAGTTTTCTGAGGAATAATGCATCTTTTATGCAGCCATTTTCATCTTGCCTTTGGGGTTCAATTTAAGCCTCAGTATGAGACTGTGAGTCACGATTCTGTTGAAGAAAACAAGAAAACAGAGAAAGCAGTCCCAGTTTTATTCTTAAGCAAATTTCATAAATGAAAAGTAAGGTGTTCTACCTCTGTCTATATAGTATTACCTCACCATTAGCACAGCGGCCTATCAAGTTTACACACATAATAAAGGTTAATATCTTTCTGAATGAACCATGCATGTACCTTTTATTTGCTTGGATTCTTAGATATAATGTGATAATGTAAAAAAAAAACGAAGGGAGCTAATTCGCAAACTAAGTGCTTTAGAACAGATTAAGTGGAATGAACAGATATAATGATCATTATCAACTTCTAGGGAAACACAGTGGCATAGTGGTCAGCATGTCCGCCACACATCAAGAAGGTCTTGGGTTCAATTCCCGGGCTTGGGGGATTCTGTGTGAAGTTTTCATGTTCTCCGCGAGCTCGCGTGAGTTTCCTTCGGGTTTTTGAGTACGGCTATAAGGATTTGTGTTTATTCAGCCACAGAAGCATTAGTGAGGTCAGGCACTGATGTCTGGCAAGAGGACCTGGTGTGCAGTCAGCATTCCAGTTTACTTTAAAGGTGTTCAGTTCAGTTGAGGCCCGGTTATGTACAGGCCATTCGAGTTCTTTCTCTTCAGCTTTTATTTAGTTTTTTTATTCATACTTAAACTTACAGGTGACCTTGTACAAATGGCTCTTCTTTTTCCTGAGAATCACTCTCTGTTTCAAATATGTAGATCTGGACTCCTCTAATATTAGAATTTCCCATTGTGCAGCATAGCACTTTAGCCTAGTTTAAAAGTATTTTGGAGTCCACACCAACAACGGATGTCTGCTTCGCTTTTAGTGAGCAGAAATGGGATGGGCTTTTGCCTGATTAGCATATTCAAAGATCTTATATTTTAAACAAGGACAGAGGTGCAGCATTACATCCAAGTCATTTTAAATGCACTGTCTGGTAAATATATAATTTTGATGAAGATGAGGTCTTCGGGTTAAATAACTGCTGGAGGGGATCTTTACGTGTCGTTAATTTTAATTTACTCTAGTATTATCTTGCAACTTGTTAAAGACTTCTGTATGTAACTTTTATCATTATCATATGTGACCCGATCTGGCAAAACGAGTTCCAAGTAACGATTCATAGATACCGGCCAAAATACATTGTAATGCATGAAAATATAAATTTTTCCTTTTTCTGTGATTTGATAGATAAACTATTAATCTATCGTTTCCCGAAGTTTTATAGCAGATAAACTTATATAAAAGAACAAAATTGGTCACTTAGCAGAAGGTCCTACCTCTAAACTTGGCAGAAAAGTCCAGGAAATAGCCATAATCATTGCTGAAAAAAAAAAAAAAACCTCGCGTCAACAACTTCGTCAGTCCTGCTGACAGTCTCTTTTTTTTTTTTTTTTTTTTTTTGACTAAAACTGAACAATCTGGAATTAAACAAACACACGTTGTCATTGTCGATTGATCACACTTCCGTAAGCTCGACACCTCTGCATGCTGTAGACAGCGCTATCAAGGTCGTTTCTTGGATTCAGAACGAGGCTGTGTTTCCACACATGTACAAGTGCATGGCCGCTTTTCACTTAGCAGTTGTACCTAGTTTGTGTAATCCTGTTCTTAATTATGTTTCGATCAGATTCCATTTTCATTTTATGAAGATAAATTTAATAGTTTGACAAATTTGTTTGTAAGTGTCTGTCTCAAGTGATGCCTGTCTGAAGTACCGTTACTTCATGTTGTACATTCTGTCCCTGTGAGCTGGTACAGATAATTGAAGTTGAATGAATTGAATTTAAATTTGAATTCTGACATTTCCTTTGCTTCCTTTTCTCTTGAAATTATGGGAAATAGTGTATTAAAATGAGCTGCTAAGTTTTATGTCAGTAAAAGGAAGATAACCCATTGGTTGTTAAGGATATTTGAAGGATACTTTATCAGAACAGCCCCAAAACCTTCGAATCATTGACGTAATCCAACAAACTTCAAATGTTCATAACTTTGTCAGTTTTCAAGATGTTTCAACAAACTTGGTATTATTGTAAATCTTACAGTCTCATCCTTTCAACCCTGCCACTAACTGATTTTTTGGTAATTCGGACCCAATTTGCCAGATCGGGTCACATATACTTCATGGGAACGGTGCAGTCTGAGTGGAGCACTACTTTCGGATTAAAAAACATAATTCCAGGTGGTTAAAGTGCTTAAATCAAAATGATTGACACTTACAATTTGCCATCACTGTGTTTTATCTTCAATTATTAGTTCATTTTTGTTGAATATAAATGTTTCCTGGCAACACCACCCCAGCTCTTGGGCTTAGTGTCTCACGGGCTTAGTGTCACCTGTTTGACATCTTGTTTTGGTTCTGTATGTTTACAATAATAATAAGACAGCATGACCAGAGGAAAGACCTTGCTCACTTAGCAGTGCAACACCAATTCATAAAAAGTGTAAATGTCTGAGTGTTACGAAAGTGAAAAGGGAATACAATTTGAAGAGAAATTTTAAAAAATGGTGATTTTTACTAATATCATAGTGCTTGGTGCAGGGGTTGTTCAGACTCAAGTACAGGACTAAGAAATTGGTTTCAGAAAGACATTGTGGTCAATTTCATTTTATTTCCAAGAGATAACACTATATTTCAGGTTTATTTAATATACCTGGGAACTAAATGACCCCCTTTCAAATGAGAAAATAAAACATAAAAAAATCTTGTTTTTTTTTATTTGTTTTGTTGGTGTGCTTTTGTGCACTAAAACACCTTGGTGAAGCACGGTTCACTTATGTTTCCCTGGATTATATAGTAAATTCTGTATAGTAGGAGTAGGCATTACTTCTGCTTGGGCTACGCAGAGCTCACCCAACCTGACTCTGTCATGGTTAACGTATGTAAGAACTATAAAAATTCTCATTTTAGTATGCTTTTCTTTATGCTACCCTGTAGTATATACTAAAGCTCTTAAAGAGGAGCTGTCATGCATCTGCTCACACATATACTCAAAGCTCATGTTCATGAAGGTCAGGATTTTAAAAATGTAAAAAATAAACGTCTACATTAAAATTTTCAGCATTTGGCAGACGCTCTTATCCAGAGCGACTTACAATTATCATTTTTATACAACTGAGCAATTGACGGTTAAGGGCCTTGCTCAAGGGCCCAACAGTGGTGATAGTGGGGACTAAACCACTGACCTTCGGATCAGTAACCCATCGCCTTAACCACTAAGCCACCACTGCACACGTCTAGTTTTACTGTGCTTTTTTTTTTTTTTTTGCTAATGTGTGATATATTACAATAATTATTTGCCTCAGGCTTGGTGGATGTGGCTGAATTGAATACTATTCAGTAACATTCACCTCACCTTTAGTGCATCAGTGTTGAATACAAGCTGAAAATCTGATTTATCGTCTCATATTTTTCTTTTGATATAAAACCCAAATGCCTTTAGTGTGCAAACAAACAAACAAACAAATTGGCATTTCAGGAGATGCCATTTCAGAGAGGATTATATGAAGGTTGTTTATATATACTCGATAATCAGTCGTAATGTATTCGTGTTGCCGATTGTAGACATTCTTAGGAAAGCAATCATTTTGTTTTGTGTTTCTTTTATCCTTCATCTTGTGTAAAATTCACACACCTCTAAAAGTAGTGAGGTTGATTGCACAAGGATTGGTGAAATCAAACAGTTCATCCTAGGGCGGCGTACAGATCCTGCTCAGGTTACGCAATCAATATATAAGATTGAGCTGTTGAATAAATGTTGACATATGTCAAGGCTGAAACACTTCACTGCTGAACACACTTTTAAAGAAAGTTTATCTTCCTGTGTTATGTATTGACCTACGGTTAAGAAAGAACAACAGATATTTGATTCTTTTAAATGCGCTGTACATAACACAGAAGCATGTGATGACTTTCTTCATCCTCCCTCGTAATAGATGAATTAGACGGAAACAAGTGGGCAATAGGCTTTTTTATTATTAACAAGTGCCTGGCAGGAAATATACTGTAAGCACAGACTAAATGTTTCATAGGATATGATGTGATTATAAATATTCTGCTATGTGGAATGTAGAGTTGATGAGAAATCAGTCAGAGTGGTCAGTCCCAATGTCGGGCTTTCCTTAATGGGAAAAGACCTAGACATTTAATTGAATGATGCAAATGAACACCACAGCACGAAATGGTATCAACTTAGGCTACAGGGTAAACCTGCTGCACAAAATATCCAAAAATATGTATAAGTTAATGGCTGCTTGTCTCTCCGTGTTACCCCGGGTTTACACTGGGGCACGATGTCCATGATCTCCGCGATTTGAGAGAATTGTGAAGAGTGGGGTGGGGTGGTGGTGTTTCGAATCGTGATGATCTTGAGGGAACTTGGTAGATTCGTTATGTATTACGATTTGACGCCAATTATGATAGAACGTGGGAATTGAAGTAGAGCGCAGTAGAACTTAACAGAGTGTAACAGACCTTGATGTGCCATCGTAGGGGATCTTGATGAACTTGGAAACACGATTCCTTCAAGTTTTCTCTATTGGATGCACCCTTCTCCCCTTATATACCCCAATCGTAATGCAAGCATGCTCATAAACTGTGGAGTCACACGCTTTTTTGAATCATGGAGCTCACGGACATCAAGCCCCAGGGTAAACCTAGGGTTAGTCCTGTGATAAATTTGACAACCTGTACTGGTCCAACAGTATAGACTGGATAAACAGTATAGAAAATAAATAAGTCCATGAATGATTTCTATATCTTTCTAATTTCTTCACCAACTTTGAAGGCTGACTAATGCACTGAAATTGAACTTAAGCATTTATTTATTTGTTTATTTAGTCATTTGGCGAGCGGCACATTGGCGTAGTGATTAGCATGACTGCCGCTTGCTTGGGTTTTCTCCAGGTACTCCAGTTTCCTTACACAGTCCAGAGGCATGCACATTAGGCTAATTGGCTGTTCCAAATTGTTCCTAGGTGTCAGTGTGTACATCAGTGGTTGTGTGTGTAGTGCTCTGCAATGGTCTGGCAAGTTGTTTAGGGCGTACTCCACCTTCACCTTCACCCAGTGTCAGCTAAGATAATCCAGCCTCTCCGCAACCCTAGTAAGAGTAAACGGTTTGGCAAATCAGTGAGTAGGTGAGTTTTCATTTGCCAGATGTTTTCTGGTGACTGTACAATCCAAGTATAAAGTACTCCAACTCTCAAAATTGACTCACTGTCATAAAACAGAAACCCACAGCGTTCTTGTTACTAAAATAGGAACAGGAAGCATCCACACAATTCGGCTGCATACAATTAATTATTCATGTTGGTTCACATTATGACATCCTTGTTTTAGAAAATCACTCTCATGCAGTGACACAAATTTGCTCATCAATTCTTTATAAAAACTGTGTGCACTGGGACTTCATGGTTCAACAGTCATGAGGAAGTTCAGTAACCTCTATAACAGCTTGTCGTTTCGAGAATAAATGTTATGGGGACATATGGCCTTATCACCGCGGCATTGTTAAAGTATCAAATCTGATTAGTTGGGAGGTATTGATTATTTTCTATATCAGTAGTTCTGATGGTAGCTGTGATTATAATTCAAATGCAATGTTTGTATTAATGCATTTGTTCTTATATTGTAGGTTATATATTTTTTTTCAGTTTTTGGTTGGTTTGTCTGTCTGCTTGCTTGTTTGTTAGGAACTTTAAGCAAAAAAATTGTCTATGGATTTTCATGAAGTTTCTATCAGAGGTGGGGCTTTGGAGAAGGAAAACACCTTTAGATTTTGGAGATGAACCAGATCAAATTTTGGATCCAGTAATTTTATAAAGATTTCTTTAACGTTGTGAGATGAGAAGTGTGTTTTTATAGCAGCCCCAGCATGGGGTGCTGTGTACTTTATTCATCCATTCATTAATTTCTTAAGCTGCTTTATCCTAATTAGGGTCGCGGGGAGGCTGGTGCCCATCTCAGCCGACTCTGGGTGAGGGCGGGGTACATCCTGGACAGATCGCCAGACCATCGCAGGGCCAACACTCATACAACCATTCACACTCACACCTAGGGATGATTTGGAACAGCCTGTGTACTTTATTTATTTATTTATTTTAGCTTGGTGGAGGTTTGTGCTCTCCAGGTCTTTTTTTTTCGATAGATAGATAGATAGATAGACAGACAGACAGACAGACAGACAGATAGACAGATACTTTATTAATCCCAGAGGGAAATTCTTCGGCTACAAAAATTAAATCAAACAAATTTTGGTTGTCCCTGGTGGTTTCCGCTATTCAAATACAGGCTCTGGTGCATTAAGTTTTTACAGAAATATGCCAGAGGGTGAACCGTTTTTTTGTATCCAACGGAACCAGGAAGTTAGGTGCTTTATAATAACACTTTCTTTTGGCTTCCTGTGTGCAAATGTAGACGTTTGGCATTAAAAAAAGATGAAAAAGAAATTTGGCGAAGCTTAATATTAGGTGAGATTATTAATTCATAAATTACAGGCCCCCTGGTGATAGCAGAAATTGACTGAAATAGCAGAGGGAGTCCTGAATGCCTCTGCCCCACATATAAAAGAGATACCAGGTCCAACATGGCGCTCCCATCACACGAAGAATGTTTTGACAGACATCAGGGGTTTCCAGAGTGATTTACTTTATATGTTGAAATTTTCTGTGAGAAGAAGAGAAATAGAGAGTTTATAGATTTTTCCAGGGTCAGTGCTCTGTAATAAATAGTCAGAAGTAAAGCTGTTATTTAAAATTTCCTTCAAGGGAGAATCATCAGAATAGATGACCTCTTGGTTTCAAAGTAGAAAGTTGCATTTCTTTTGTTTTATCAACTTGGTGATAGAAAAATAAGAAGTGCGGGTGAGGAAGCAACTCTTTACAGCTACTATAATGCAAGTGATAATTATCAAATGTAACTATTAGCAATTAAAAAGCACAAATTATAATTACTGGTAAATCAGTTTGCTATTAAACACTTTAAGGATTACTTCCTGTTATGTTTTAATTGCCTTACGCTTTTCCCCCCAGAATGTCTGGGGTTGTGATATGTATTACTGGTGATTAGATTTACATCCAAATTACACAGGCCTGGAGACCTACTGTTAGAAAACATAGGATAATAGGATTGGGGATGAAAGCTGTAATAATCACACATACATCAGCTCATATTTAACCTATTAAACTCCCAGGATGTTATCCAGACCTAAATTCCTCATACTGTACTTGTATACAAATCCGATTCAATTTAATGCACTTGGTGAATTATTAACAGCAGCTACTAAATGATACCCAGCCACTCCCTCCAGCTCTTTCGGGGGAATGCCAAGGCATTCCCAGACCAGCCATGAGACATAGTCCCTCCAGCGTGTTCTGGGTCGACCTCTGGGTCTCTTCCCGGTTGGACATGCCCGAAACACCACACAAGGAAGGCGTTTGGGAGGCATTCTGATAAGATGCCCGAGCACCTCAACTGGCTCCTCTCAACGGGGAGGAACAGCGGTTCTACTTCGAGCTCCTCCCGGATGACAGAACTTCTCACCCTATATCTAAGGAAGAACCCTGCCACCCTGCGAAGGAAGCTTGTATTCGCAATCTTGTGACCATAGGTGAGGGTTGGAACGTAAATCGACTGGTAAATTGAGAGCTTTGCCTTCCAGCTCAGCTCCCTCTTCACCACGTTGGACAAGCTCTGCTTTACAGCAGAGTCTGCACCAATCCGCCTGTCGATGTCCCGCTTCATCCTTTCCTTACTCATGAAAAAACCCCGAGATACTTGAACTCCTCCAGTTGGGGAAGGACCTCATTCCAGACCCGGAGGGTGCATTCCACCCTCTTCCGGCTGAGAACCATGGCCTTGGACTTGGAGGGGCTGATTCTCATCCGGTCGATTCACACTCGGCTGCGAATCGCTCCAACGAGAGCAGGAGGTCCCGGCTCGATGAAGCCAAAAGCAAAAAGCAGAGACGAGATCCTGTGGCCACCAAACCAGAACCCCTCAATGCCTTGGCTGCGCCTAGAAATTCTATTCATAAAAATTATGAATAGAACCGATGACAAAGGGCACCCTTGGCGGAGTCCAGCCCCCACTGGAAACAGATTCGACAGATACCCTTCAACATGAGTAAATATAATAAAATTCATAAATTACCAGTATAATCTAACACTTGTTTAATAGCACATAAGAAAGTCTTTTTGAATTTATTTATTTTAAATTTTAAATTTATTTTTTTATTTTTTTATTTTGATTTTGATATACTGTATTAATCTTGCAAGGGAAATTTAGCTTCTGCATTTAACCCATCCAAAGTGAGCATACACACACAAAGAGTGAGCACACACAATCAGAGCAATGGGCTGCCACACATTGTGTCACCCAGAGAGCAGTTGGAGGTTAGGTGCCTTGCTCAAGGGCACTTCAGCCAAGAAGGTACTCCCCCTGCTGCCACATATTTTCCCTGCTGGTTTGAGAATCGATCCAGCGACCTTTTGGTCCCAAACCCACTTCTCTAACCATTAGGCCACGGCTGCCCCATTTTGTATGAGGTTTTACCAAGTATGCATGGGATCAGCATGTTAAAAATGTCTCCAGATTATATTAAAGCACCATATCATTTGAATTGTCCAACTCCCACGCTTGATCATCACTGACTGGAAAAAACAGGTGTTTACGTACATTAACTCCCACATGAGAGTCATATGACTGTGAGTTTGGGATCTGGTGCCAAGCATTACTCCCACCGGGTAATAACAAAATAATACCTGTTTAACAACCAGGAAATCCCCACTGTCTCTGTTACACGCTTCTGTTCATCTGTTCTGTTCTTTTGGAAACTTGTCTCTTGCCTATTGTCATGAGTGCCAGCATCTCCTCAGAGACCAGAGCTTCAGTCCAATAAAGCTGCCTATTAATATTATAAGTGCTCCCTTATTATTGAAGTTTTAAAACTTAACAGTTCATCTAAGGGAATATTTTGATGAACACAGTTCATTTAGCTTACATATTATCCTTCTGTGGTGTCCTGGAGCTCCTGTTTTTGTTGTGGTATGAACAGCACATGTTTCACTCTGAGCTTTATAATTATGAAATGCCTCCCTCTGTGCCCAAACATTGATTTTGCTCTAGACTACTCAGTCATGTGTGATAAAGATTGATGATTTGCTGCATGTGCAGAGTTTTTAGCAGGCGTGGGTTTCCACTCTAGCTCCAGTATATGCGACACTGCTTGATTGTTCATTTATGTGAGTAACTAACCGACTCAGAAGTGCTTGCAATTTGGTACTATTTAGATGCGTGCTAGATGACGATGGCAGAGAGCATAGTAAGATGACTGTTAATGCAAATTTTGCGGTTTTGGTGATTGTACAGAGGCTGACCCTCATAATATTTTTTATATTTGATCCAGAAGGAGAATTAGTCTGTCTTTATACCACTACATTGTGGAATTCTTCAGCCTGATTGGCCAGAATGTTATACATTATTTCTTTTCCTCCTAAGACAAAAGCCTAATGTTTTGTGTCTTGGTATTTCTCTATGCTGCTTCTGATACTTGCCACCTGATAACTATTAAACTTGATCAGTGTTTTCAAAGAGGAAGATGTTTGGCAAAAGAGGAATACCCAATGGCCCTCATGTGAAAATCTTATAAGGACATTCACATAATGTAGTGGGGTCTTAAGAGGTTAAATAATCTATAGCCAGTGGCACGTCACACCTCACAGCAAGAAGGTCCTGGGTTTGAGTCCTTGGTTCTGGCTCTTTCTGTTTGTAGTGTAGTGTTCTCCTCGTGCTTGTGTGGGTTTCCTCCAGGTACTCCGGTTTCCTCCCAGTCTACAGACAAGCACATTAGGCTAATTGGCTAATTCCAAATTGCCCCTAGGTGTGGATATGAGTGTGAATGGTTGTGAGTGTGTTGAATGATGGTCTGGTGAGCTGTTTAGTGTGTCGGCTAAGATAGGCTCCAGCCTCCCCGCGACACTAGTAGGATTACGCGCTTTGGCAGATGAGTGAGTAAGTAATCTATAGTTATGGTTTATTCCTTAAAAGGCATATAGTTATGTTATAGTTATGTTTTATTCCGTAAATTAAATCAAATTTCCACATTATTTTTTGTTTATTCAGCCTTTCATCCATTCATTCATTTTCTGAACCGCTTAATCCTAATTAGGGTTGCGGGGAGGCTGGCGTCCATCTCAGCCGACTCTGGG
>JBCNYH010000006.1:8522762-8540123 GCA_039654325.1 Tandanus tandanus | reverse complement strand
TTTTTTTGTATTTTCTTGTAGTAATTACTACGATTTTAAGTTGGCTGCAGCAGAGCTGGTTTTTTTATATGTTCATGTAGTATGTAGGTTAACATCTGAATGAGAATGCACTCTTGTTAGCCCCACAACATACAGAGCTCCATTAAATCATCTCAAAGCACACAGCTTACCTCAACAGTCTCTGTCATGGTTAAAATTTGTAAACTATAAACATCTCATTTTAGTCTGTTTTTCTTGTATTTCCTTGTAGTTTATAATAAAATTTTGAGTTAGAGTGCGAACACACTTTTACCGAGCAGGTTATTTTTGTCTGTCCATATAGTATATACTAACTGTAATAAGTATGCTTAACAAACTGTATTAAACTGAAGTGCTTAATAACAGCTTATAATACAAAGCTTTTTTTATAAACGACAAAAGTCTAATTTTTTTTTTTTTCCCTTTCATTTTCATGGTTAAAGAGACCATGTTACACAGCTCTTAGGCTCTGCAACTGCATGACTGGTAGCTTGGCTGGTTTGTCATGAGAAAAATAAACCAAAAAAATCTTGTTTCTTGTAGTACATACCAGAAAAATGCACCTTAGGCTTGGTTGTTGTCGTTAAAATGAATATTCAGTGACCTCTATCTCACCTTCACTGTGAAGATGACTTTTCACTGGTGGTGATATAAACCCTTTTACTAAAACTATTTAGGACTACAATTACCATTACAGTTGGAAAATAACCAAGTAGACTTCATGTTAAACTATTGTTAAGTTTCTGCTACATGTTTGTATTTTTATCTGGTTTAACCCAAATGAGGACGGGTTTCCCCTTTGAGTCTGGTTCCTCTCAAGGTTTCTTCCTCGAGTCGAATGTGGGAGTTTTTCCTTCCCACTGTTGCCACAGGCTTGCTCATTAGGGCTGTATGAGGTTAATAGAGAATGCTTTGTATGGTCACACAACCAACTCCTGGCATTACACTACCCTTTTTTTTTTTGTACTCAGAGCAAACTATTTTATGTTTTGCTTGTCTTACAGCGTACAGAATATTACTCTTTGGATAATGCTATAATTAGAAAGGTAAACTTGTGGAAGCTGTCACAGAAGGAAGTATTATGAAGTGTTAGAGGACACAGCTAGTAAATTTCCCCTCGCCTACCCTTCAACTCCACATTTAGATACAATAGTAAAGTGACCATGCATTACAGAACTCACTGAAATGTCAGCGTTAAAACTGTATTTCTTTCGAGACAACACAACCCAGTGTTCTCTTCCTATGGATTATTGAACTAGTGAAGGAGAACTTCCCCTTGCCACAAAACAGGGTTATTAAAAGAAATTTAATTGCCTCACTAGGGGATGCTGCTTAGTATCTGTGAAGTCGTTTTCTGGTGATTTAAGTGATTAGGCCCTCTCAGGTTAAACACCAAAGATCTATAATACTCTGCAGGTATTAGCATCGCCACTGAATGAAAGTGTAAATGTATTAGCATGGTTTTATAATGGCAGTTAACAGCCCAAGGGAATGCTAATTATATCAGCAAGTTGGAAGAAGTCAGTGCCAAGCTGAGTTACGCACAGCTCTGTACAGTAGAAAGAAATATAACATCTTTATTAGGTTTTACTGGACAACAGTAATTGGATTCAAGCAATTCAGATTGTTTGGAATGCAAAAATATTGGTCACTACAGGACTTTATGAGCTTCAAAACAGGACTTTTGGTCAAAATGATTGAAGAATTTGCTACTAATTCATGTGATTAGCATTATCTAATGACCTAATTATGTATCTTGACGTTACACTTAAATTTCAAATGTTCCTGCTGTACTTTTTTTCTGACTGTCCATCCATCTATTTTCTATACCTCTAATCCATCAAATGGATGAAGCCAATGGATGATGGATCCAATCCCAGCTCACTTCCCTCTCGGCAGTTAACAAAATCAATCTCAGGGCTTTTCTCTGACTTATTAACAGTAATTTAAAATCACAATAGTGAAACTTTGTTTTCACACTAATTCATTATTTTGGAGACAAAGCCAAGTTTTAAAAAAATGGTTATGTTGGAATAAGTCTACCCATGTGTGGGTGACCGTATAATCCCGTTGGAATTATGTGATGGACTGTAATGCCACAGTTGTAAATACAGATGGTTTAAAAAGCAGCATTTTTACAATTTTCCATCCATCCATCCATCCATGCATACCTCTTCTGTCAGGGTTGTCTGCGAAGCTGGAGCCAATCCCAAGAGACTTCATGCAAGAGGTGGCGTACACCCAGAACAGGTCTCCAGTTTACTGCAGGGATAACACAGACACAAGCATGCATTTACACTCACATTCACACCTATGGACAATTTAGAGTACCAAGTTGACCTACTGTACATGTCTTTGGATTGTGGGAGGAAACTAGAGTACCCAGAGGAAATCCAAATAAGCATGGGGAGAACATGTAAAGTCCACAAAGAAAGGCCCCAGTTAGCCACCAGATTAAGACTCAGAACCTTATTGCTGTGAGGCAACAGTGCTAACCACTGAGCCACTTTGCTACACATTTTAACATTTATATTGCATTAATTGATTGACTTAAGCAAGTAATGCAATCAGGGGCAGTGGTGGCTCGGTGGTAGGGTGCTGGCTTACTGATCCGAAGGCAGGGGATTCAAGCCCCACTATCACAGAGTTGTCACTGCTGTACCCCCAGTGCAGCTAACTGGGTTATCAAAGGTCAGCCATGTCTCTCACTGTCTGTGGTGGGAGGCATGTAAAAGAACCATTGCTGATTTTCATTAATAGTAGGCTGCATTTCTGTCAGCGTGTTTCTGCCCTGCGATGGCCTGGCGAGCTGTCCAGGGTGTACTCTGCCCTCGCCCAGAGTCGGCTGAGATGGGTGGCAGCCTCCCCGCGACCCTAATTAGGACTAAGCGGTTCAGAAAATGAATTAATGAAAGTAATGCAATCAGATTTATGGCAAGAATATGAGTAGATTGACACAGAATCATATACAATCAATTCTGGCAGTTTGATCCACCTTACAAATGTAACATTCTTACTCACTCACACATTTGCCAAGCCACTTAATCCTACTAGGTTTGCAGCCCATCTCAGGCCACACTGGGCAAAGCCACCCTGAACAGGTTGCCAGACCATTACAGGGCCAACTTACACCCAACCATTCACACTCACACTGGGAGGCAATTTGGAACAACCAGTTAGCCTAATGTGCATGTCTTTGGACTGTGGGAGGAAACCGGAGTACCTGGAGGAAACCTACGCAAGCATGGGAAGAACATGACAACTCCACACAGAAACGCCCATGCCAAACCCGGGACTCGAACCCAGAACCTTCTTGCTGTAAGGTGGACATGCGAACCACAATGCAGAGCCGTGCTGCCTACAAATATAACAACACCCAGTTTTTATTCCCTGTTTGTTTCTTTATCCAATGAGATTTCAAATGACCAAAGAAAAAAATAGATAGATTGGAATTTGAAGAATATTTGCATTTACGGCATTTGGCAGGTGCCCATATCCAGCGCAACTTACATTAATCATTATTGTACAACTAAGCAATTAAGGGTTAAGGGCCTTGCTCATGGGCCCAACAGTGGCAGCATGGTGGTACTGGAGCTTGAACCCCCACCATTCAGCTTATTAAGCCAGAGTCCTTACCGCTGAGCAACCCCTGCCCATATTTGCATTTTTGGTAAGGGTTTATCAGTTTATATTAAGCCTAAAAAACATGGAGTACAACCCTTTGTTTTCTGCCCTATTTTTTAAGTTCATGAAAAATCTGCCAGCATAAAAGCTGTGCAGCAGAACTAGTACTAGTGCACAAAAACGCTGACATAAAAGCACATAACATAACCAAGACCACCT
The DNA here is from genome assembly GCA_039654325.1 of Tandanus tandanus. Classification (NCBI taxonomy): domain Eukaryota; kingdom Metazoa; phylum Chordata; class Actinopteri; order Siluriformes; family Plotosidae; genus Tandanus; species Tandanus tandanus. The sequence continues at coordinate 8,536,262 of JBCNYH010000006.1, read as the reverse complement.
CCAAACTACAAAACACGATAGTAGGAGTTTAATGAACTGGAGCTGCTTTGCTAATTAAGGCCCAGCTTCGAGCTAACTAGAGAATAACTCCATTATAACCAATACTTGTGACCTGGATTCTCATAAATTCCATTGAGCATAATAAGATTTTATATAATGTATTGGACATTAGATATAAGATAAAATATAGATTATATCACATTAAAATCAAAATTAAATTAGATCTGATTTCATGATTCAAGACAACAATTATGAATGAATAAACGACATTCAGAGTAGTTAAAAAATGCTTTACATTTTATAGATGATAGTTTTGGAAAATGCCTCCACATAGCCTTATGATGCTTTCAGAAACACCACTAAAGGTCTGTCAGCAATCAGATGAGCATTTGGAATTTTTTCTTTGAGGATTTATGTTCGAGCTTAAATTATATAGAGTGCTGCCAAGCCTTGTATCCCAGCAGGGGCTGTTTATCACTCAGATTCACAGCTTAAAATGGATGGAGGCAAGTGCTGGCTTTTACAGGACACATGCCCTTCACAATTCCTGGACATATGGAAACTCAAAATTGGAAATCCTTTTAAGTAATTTATTGGAATTATTATCATTATCATTATTATTATTATTATTATTATTATTATTGTTATTATTATTATTATTATTATTATTATTATTGCAGCTTAATACACAAAATCACAAAGGTACAGAAAAATTCTGAAAATATTGCAAAATAATCACCCATCCCTGTGTATGAGAGGAATAAAACATTTCACATGCTGTTTTATGAAAATTATATATATAACTTTGTTCTGCACCCCAGAAGCTTTTAGTTGATTATTGTTCTGTAACAAGAGGTCCTATTGTGTTTTATCCATCCATCTCTACCGCTTATTTGTCAGGTTCTCAGGCGAAGCTAGAGCCAATCCGAATTGACTTCAAGCAAGAGTCTGGGTACTTCCTAAACGTATCACCAATCCATCTCAGGGCTAACAACAGACTTCTCTTCACACTCGCATTTATACCTACAAGAACCCAAAAACCTGGCAAAGGGAAGATGCAGATTCCATATAGAAAGGCCCAAGTCTGCCATGACGTTTAAACCCAGAATCTCTGCACTACACTTCCTCCACATTCTGATTTATTTCTGACACTTCAATTCATGGCACAGAGATTTTGCGATGATTCTTCTTAATTTAGCTCGTTGTAATTTTAGAAATAAAAGTACCAATATTTCAGTTTTTTCTCTTTAGATCTCAGAGGTATTTACTGTCATGTCTTCATTCTTACTTCCATAATATCCAGATTTGGGCACTGCCTAAAAGCGGAGCTCCCCATGAGAGTTTTGTAGGCTGTGTTTCTTTTCTATTCAGAATTATTTAATTATTCTGTCCATGTTTTAAAAGGTCAAAGTTGCCCATTTCCTGACTCGATGAAATACCAAATCCAAAGATGAATTACAGTGTTATCTCTTGGAAATAAAATGGAATTGACGACATTGTCTTTCTGAAACCATATACCTACTCCTGTACACAAGTCTCAATGACCTCTGCACTGGGGGCAATGATACTAGTTAACGTCACCATCTTTTTATTTCTTCTAAATTCATTTGCCTTCTTCTGTTTCATAACACTTGATCTCAGACGTTTCCACTTACTACAAATCGGAGTTGCACTGCCTAGTAATTGCAAATGCGCAAGATTTTTCCCTCAGTCATGTGGTCTTATTATTGTTATTGTGAATAGATACAGAACCAAAACAAGATGTTAAACAAGTGAATAAGAGATATTAAGCCCATGAGCTCGGGAGGTTTTGCTTGGAAACCTTTGTATTCTGCCAATATGAACTGATAATTGAACAGAGGGTATTTATTAGTGAATGAGCAATATTCTCTGGGGGAAAAGTCTGAAGAAGCATTGCCAAAAATGCACAAATAAAAATATAAAGTGATTTTATTTGGTTGTCATTTGAAAAAAAAAAAAGTTTTAAACAAAACCTGTCCCAGTATACATTTCCCGATTCCAACAAATGTCAGGCAAGTTTCTGACATACAGAGAACAGTCAATCGGCATCGCCATGCATAACAGCCAATCAGCATTGTGATGTAACAGCCAATCAGCATCAAGATGCATACAGATAGCGGATAGATGTACAAGCCATGCAAAATCAAGTATATAGTTTCTTAAGCATGGTGCTGTGCTCCGATATAACATTTCCATTTTAATTTCCATTATATTACCAACAATTTAATATCCCTTTGTGTGCCAAACTTTTAATGGAGAAGTTTACTTATGGTAACTTTGGCCATTATTGTGTAGTAGCCAGATGGTCTTTTCTTTCGGGCAGCATCTATAATTCAGTGGATGATCACAGCTTGTTGCAGGTCAGAGCTACCAAAGGCTTTGTACTTATTGATCGTTTCACTCAGGCAGAGGCACACACACACAAATCGGACGTTGTTGTAGAATAAGCTGTGTGTTGTATGGCCACTTACAAATGCAACCATTATTACATTGTTTTAACATACACAGTGAAAAAACTCTGCATGAAAGGAGATGATGGGAGGCAGTGAATTTTAAACAACCCAGCCGGCATGTTATGCCATAAAAGAGCTTGATTTGCAAGAGGAGCTCATTACAGATATTATTACAAGTTTGATCTTAACATGACTGAACAATCAAGTCTATTCAAAGTGTCATTACAGTTCTAATCTCAATTCTGCAATTTCCTGTTAATTTTACACCACAGAGTGGCTCAGCTCAGATTGGAAGGATTCTGATGATTGTAACTGCTGTGAGCAAAATGACTGCTGAAACTGCATGACAGCAGACAAGAAGATCTCATCTCCAGACAGCTAGACAGCTTGTTAACTTGACGCTGTGTTGATTTCTTCCAGGTGTGTCAGTGTAACTGGTCAAGGAAGACTCCACTTAAGATGAGGAAGAGCAGGAGTGTGCTGAGTGTGTCGCCTTGTGAGGTGAGTAACACATGCTTTATCAGGAAAAAGAAAAAAAAAACACCCCAAAGTAATCCCAGAGATATGGAGAAGAAAGAGCTGTAGTGACGAGGAGAACTTGTCCTGGATTTGTACCTTCCTAACAGGACAAGGCAGACAAAGAGAATCCATAGTGAGCAAGAATGACATCCTCATGCACTTCATTTATCTCTCCATCCTGTCTCTATCACACTTCTATTCAGAGTTTGCGGTCAGCCTTCAGTACTGGATTGTTCAGACAGTGCTGGGGCTGAAATAATACGCAGTTGGAAATCTGACAACACTTTATAACTAGAGGTGCACCTATAGAGTGCAAGGTACCTTCACCATGCTGCATGGGTAATGTAGCAATTAGGCACTATATGGATACTGGTTTTAATTACCCATCTGTTCATCTTACGGTTTTGTAGTGCACCGGCTTGACCACGTTAGTGAAAAAACTCTCTAGGTTGAAGGATTTATAAGATGGCTCGGGTTTTCACGCAAGATCAAAGGTAATTGTTTCATTTCATTTGAAAGTTCATGTATGGTTTATATTATTATTCCATAGTAAAAGCATGGGGTGGCACGGTGGCGCCGAAGTTAGCACGTCCGCTTCACAGTAAAAAGGTTCTGGGTTCAAGTTCTGGGTTTGTGTGGAGGTTGCATGTTCTCCCCATGCTTGCATGGATTTCCTCTGGGTACTCTTGTTTCCTCCCACAGTCCGAAGACATGCACATCAGGCTAGTTGGATGTTCTAAATTGCCCCTAGGTGTGAGTGTGCATGGTTGTATGTGTGTTGATCCTGAGATGGTCTGGAGAGCTGTACAGAATGTACCCCACCTTCGCCCAGTGTCGGCTGAGATAGGCTCTAGTTTCCTTGCGACTTTAATAGGATTAAGCAGTTTGGCATATATTTTGCATAATTATCAACAAAATTCTCGTAGTGTGGAGTAAAAACACTGACGTTGTCTATATTGGTATTGAGCCCTCAGACTTGAGCACTACTTGTCTTTTTTTTTCACACGGCAGCAGAATTTATTGGAAACATGTTGTGTCTCAGTTAGATGCAATTCTGTACATTTCTCTTGTGCAATATCGGCCTTAGCAAGGAGTGCTATTCCTGCACCACTGTCTGACAGTTTGATGTAGCAGCAATATATCAAGCAGAAATTTATGTTTAGGCCTGTAAATGCACACACTATAAATTAGGTAATGCCATTTCAGACTTAAATAGGCCTACATAAATATGACACTATTCACTAATTAGTATAAAGTCCACAAAAAGAAGGGACAAGATTACTTGGAAACGTTGCTTATCTTGAGGGGAAAATAACTTAGGGATACAGTTATGAACTACTTATTTTCAGAGTAGCAAAAGAATGCTAATGCTTCAAAGGATTTTTTTTTTACATAAACATGTATTGAATAATAATAAAAAATTACACTATTTATAGTTCAACATTGTAACAGCCTTCAATCCGACCTCAACACTATTTCATGACCCCTGTTTAGAATTATAAGCATTCATTAATTTAGCGCAATAAATTGTTAGCGTACATCCATGCATCCACCCATCCTTTATATTATCTGTCAGGAGAAAATCACAGTTAACTTCAGGTGAGAAGCAGGGTACACCCTGGGCAGGTCGGCAAGTTATTGCAAGTGTTATGATGTGGTGCGAGGAAATGACACGGACGCAGGAGTCAGTGAAAGTGGAATAGAGTTTAATTGGAAATAAGATGAACACTAACAAAATGGAAGTTCACGAACCTTTGCTTAGGCTTACGGCAAAACAAACAGTCTATCTAATAAACGCTAAGGGCTTGCAGACAGTTCGAGGAGCAGATGAGAAACCGATGCTGAAGCCCAGAAACTACAATTCAGTCTCTGCGAGCCTGGCGTGGTTGTGGCGTGAACCACTAGGAAACAACACTAACACTCATACAGATTGTTAAATAAACATAACACAACAGTTACCAGACAAATAAACTAAGGATCAGATTGGCTTAAATAAGGGATAAGCGGAGAAGACAGCCAATGAAACCCAGCGACATGAACCATTTGAGGTGCAACTGAGGTGGCGGAGATGTGACAGCAGGTTTTTGGTACACAGTATCAAAGGAACATTAATGAAAACTACTAGGATGGGCTGGGTCAATATTTTAAAAGCTGTTAAATTATAATGGAACCCAGACATTTTATTGAATTAAAACAGATTTCCATTGTTTATTACAAATTTGTATTACAAATTCTAGTGTTTATTACAATTTTTTATTTTATTAATGCGGGAAATCCATCCATCCACCTTATTACCTTGCTTGTCCACTAGGGTCACAGGGGTACTTTGGGAAAGAGGTGGGGTACACCCTAAACAGTTTTAGGGATTTATCAGATTTATAAACAAGGGAAACAAGATTTATACATAGCTTTATATGTCGGGGTACATCCTAGGGGTTGTCAGTCCATTTTTTCCATATAATCATAAGATTTATACATACCTGTATATGTTTCAGCGGCTTGGTGGCATAGTAGTTTGCACTTCCACCTCACAGCAAGCTTGGCTAGGCTTGGCGAGGGCGTTTCTGTGTGCAGTTGCATGTTCCTGTCGTGCTTACCAGAGTTTCTTCCTGGTACTCCGGTTTCCTCCCACAGTCCAAAGACATTCACATTCTCACCTAGGTGTGAGTGTGAATGCTTGTGTGTGTGTTGGCCCTGTGATGGATTGTGCAGGACGTACCCCGCTTTCGCCTAGAGTCAGCTGAGAAAAGCTCCAGAGTCTCATGACCCTAATAAGATTAAGCGGTTCAGCAAATGAAGGAATTAATTACTGCCACCTTGTGGAACTCTCTCATCTTCATCTTTAGCGTGGTGTATGAACCTCAGTGCATATCGAGGCAGAAAAACGATTTTCGCTGCAGTTCTGTTTCATTTTATTTCGTGGTGCATTGTTCTATGTAGTTTTTATTTGGTTACCTTTGCAGAAGTGGCTGTTTTTGTTGATGTTTGTTTGCTCGTTAGCAACTTTACTCTAAGTTTTTAACGGATTTAGAATTTTTTTTTTTTGGAGGGGTGAACTATGGCCTCAGTAGCACTCGATTATTTCCTGGAGATAATTTGAATCGAATTCTGGATCCAGGAATTTTTTAAAGGATTCTGTAACATTGTGAGGTAGCAGTATTTTTCGGAAGTGTGGTATTACAGCAGGCCCAGCAGGGGTTGCTATATACATTGTGTTCTTTTCCCTTAGCTTGGTAGAGGTATGCGCTCTGAGTGCGCATGTTTCTGATATATTTTTTGAAAACTTTTCTTTTAAAGTTAATGAATTGCTAGTTTTAGTTTTAGTCCTAATTTGAATAAAACTATATCAACCCTGCATAATATAAAAAGTAGTCAATTAACCAGACAACATGACATAAGCAAAATGTGAAGTACTCAGTCAGTGTTTTAGTTCCCACAGTATGAATCTCGTGGTTGGATCATCAACACTATTGGGCAATTCAGTTGCTCAGTGAATAATCCGCTCTGCCTATTTGTCTGACACACTCCTTTAAATCACTTCCTACATTCCATCAGCTATGTGCCTGTTTTATTAAAGCCTTTTATCATTCGGAACACCTTGCGAATTGGTTCCTTTCCACACTGCACAGCTGTGAGCACTTTCATTCTAAATGATGAAAACAGTGTCTGTCATCTACCATTCAGAAAAGAAATCAGTAGATGCTGATTCAACGTGTGCGTAGGGGTGAATGGAATGAACATTGTTTACTTTTACCTATTTCTACAGCTAGAGGTGTGATGTGCGGTTCTTTGTAGATAATTTGCTTCAGCCTCTGCTCCATTATGCACAGATGCGTTCTTTTCTTGTCCCTGCCTCGTCTCCTCAGCTCTCCCTGACTGATATTTCATGTTGTGTATTGGTGTATGAGAACGTCTGAACAGCTGTATGATCCACAAAAAAGGTAAATAAATATATGAAAGGTTCAGGATAATCAAATTATTATTTGCACCCATGAAACTTAGTGAGGCAGCTGAGGCGGTGCTAAGGTCTGTTGGTAGGATAACCCCAACTTCAACACCTTGAGCTTGAAGAACTCGTATGGTTTCCGTAAGATGGAGCTACGCCACACACAGCTCCTGGATCATTGGAAGTGCTGAGGGAAATGATTCCGGATTGGGTGATCTTGTTTTGCTATTCAGCGGGAGATCGCAGCTGTTTCACCCGACATGACCCGTTGAGCCATAACAGCCTTCAGAAATAACCTCCAAGCCTGTATAGACAATGACCGCCACCATTTGGATGAACATCTTTAAAACATGATGTATCGAAACTGTATTGAATGAAGCTTCATGTGTGCAAATAAAATACATTCATTCATTCATTTATTCATTTTCTAAGCTGCTTACTCCTAATTAGGGTTGCAGGGAGGCTGGCGCTCATCTCAGCAGACTCTGAGCAAAGGCGGGGTACACCCTGAACAGCTTGCCAGGCCATTGCAGGGTCATGCAAACTCCACACAGAAACTCCCCAAGCCCAAAAATTGAACCCGGGACCTTTTTTCTGTGAGGTGAACGTGCTAACCACTGCGCCACTGTCCTGCCCCAAACAATTTGATTAACTTTAATGACTTTTTTCATTTACCTTTTGAAATGTGGGAGGTTTTACTGGGTCACTCTGTACATTAGACCTGTACAAATGAGTGAGTGTCTATACAGGCAGTGAGAGCACAGCAGTGGTTTTAGACACTGTAATGTGCTCTAATGTGCTGTGGTTTTACTTTGATGGCAATTTAGGAGCAGATATACAAACCCACGTATTATTCATTTGTATTTTTGTGGCTGTTAAAGCGTTTTACTGGTAAACATATAGAGAGAATACATCTATTTCAGCTAATTGATTTTATAAATGTTGTGGTTTGATCTTAGTTCCTTCGGTTTCCCTTTAAATAATAAGTTCAGCATGATATTTTGCTTTTTATTGATCCGCACACAAAAAGTCAGGATGAAGAATGATCAAAGTTGTTGCACTGATGTTATTAATGTAGTTTTAGCTTCAAGGAAGAAAAGAAATCGGTGCTTCCTGAGTGACATTATTTAGATGACGAAAGAAAAGGTCACGCTTCTAAGCAAGGGTGTGTGTTCTAGCAGTGAACTGAGCTGACCACAGACTTCGCCCGAGACCAACTTCCTTTAAAAGGTCACCTCTGTGCTCACAGACAGGGGGAGACCTGGTCATGTTTCATGGATTACTCTGCAATCTCTCTCTCTCTCTCTCTCTCTCTCTCCCTCTCTCTCTCTCTCTCTCTCTCTCTCACACACACACTCACACACACACACACACACACACATTCTCTCTGTCTGCATCACTCGCTCGCTGTGTGGGTTCATCTGGGGATACAGCGGCGTAATTGTGACACATTCTGATGAGAGCGGGTGTACCTCATGTTGTGAACAGAAGGGAATGCCCTGAAAAGTATAACCTCATGCAGTGTGAGTTCACAACCAAGACATTGTACAGATAACTTTAAAGCTTCCACCAGTATAGGTGTATTACAGAAATACATTCAAATAAAAAATGTTACTTTGACTTCTCAACCTGTGACAGTCCTCCATATATGGGTTGTCACAGTTCAGGCAGTTAATAAATGAGTGGATTAAAGTTAATATATAGATTTAGGCATTGCTTAAAATCAGAGCTCCTGATAGATGACTCTACTGATGACTTCTCGATTCTGGGTTCACTTTTAATCGCCTTTTCTTTCACTAGCATTTCACAATTTTCGCTTTTGTTTGTATCACGTCTTTTTAATTTGGGCATCCGTTTAACGAGTTCATGTTCTGTCAAGCGGTTGGTTTTGGCATTTGCTCCTTGAACATTTTTTTTACCTACCTGAGTTTGATTGTGTGTTTGTTCTGTTTGAATCTGAGTGGTGGTGTATGAGCCTTTGGATTCAGTTTCATCATTAATAATACATCTTTTGTCATACAAGTCAGTGATACATAACAGCCAATCAGCATGTTGCAACCTTATTGCGTTTCCTGTGGTGGGCATGCCCGGATACTGGACAACAAGATAACCATCCATTCTATGACTATAGTGCTTCACTAAGAATTTGGATCTATTTATTTCTTAATGTAATTTGTGTCTTTACTGAAATATCCATGTGTCCTTGATACCAGCAGTGATTGTTGGTACATTGGATTAAACATATCTATAAGCCCACTGGACGAGTAACTCTTCCTTCCTTCCATTTGCTCATTATTGTTTTTTCAGATCCTAATTTACTAGCCTAGCAAGAGTAATTCAACAAGAATTGGTGTTCTAGTTAGCTAGTTAACTGCATTAATACAAGCTAGTTAGTTGGTTAAGTATAGAAAGACACAAATGAGATTATCATCACATCAACCTAATAAATATTATTCAAGCCTTCGACTAACATCTTTATACTCCCTTTTTATATTTTACCCCATTTATATATGTATATGTGTTTTATATATATACCAATTCCGACCCAACAACCAACTACCTATTTAGGGGGGGGGGGCTTAAGCCTGTAAAGTGATGGAATTGCAGTAGGGGCATAGGCAAATAAATAAATAAATAAATAAAAAACAAACAAATTCCTGTCCCGGCAATCTTTCCACATTTGTAAAGGGAAAAATAGACCAAAAGACAGTCTTCTTTTCCCTAATAAAACAGCAGATGTGCCTATTAACATATGAATATGGCTTCATTGACAGTTTCAGATGTTTTGCTCTCTTCTTGAAAGATGAAGTGATTTCTCTCCTTTACTTTCTGCCATGATAAAGTAATTAGTGGTAGGTAATTAAAGGGATGTTTTAGTTTGCTAATGTTAACGTTAAATGTATATGTCCAAATTAAGTGACGTTACCTATATCATCAGGTATTAATTAGGGACGCCATGGAAACATTTTGTCATGGGTTTTCAGTCCCAGGCTCGGGGGTTTCTGTGTGGGGGTTTACATGTTCTCCCTGTGCGTGCATGGGTTTCCTCGGGGTTCTCTGGTTTCCTCCCATAGTCCGAAAACATGCACTTTAGGCTAATTGGCTGCTCCAAATTTCCCCTAGCTTGGTGAGCTGTTCACGATGTAACCTGGCTTTGCTCAGTGTCAGCTGAGAGAGGCATAGTCTCCCCACAACCCTAGTAGAAGTATGCGGTTCGGCAAATGAGAGAGAGAGAGAGAGAGAGAGAGAGATGGAAGAATTTGGCCAGAAATATGGAAACTCTTTGGCAAAATAGAAAAAAGGCTAAAATTTATTAGGCTCATGTAAAATTAAACATAAATCTTTACAAATAATTTTAAGGTCATTATAATTGGACATTTGATTTAAAATACTGTTTATTTGCTCTGCTGTTTGGCGAGAATCCGAAAGTATTATATCAAAAATGTGTTTTTTATGGTTGACTCGGTTTACCACTGCCTTCAGATTTATTATAAGTCCTATTGTCCTATTATATTTTTAGTTCCTAATAGGCAAGTGGGAAGTGCAAACTGGAAGTGAGGCTCAAAGGGGAAGGAAAAAAACAACAACATTTGAACATGACTCCTGCAATGAGTTAGCCAGAGGTGACAGTCCCTGAGACAATAAGGGAAAGAAAACTTAAGAGGAATTGGACTCTGAATGAAAGGGGAAGCCATTGTTTTTGGATGAAACTGGACAGTAATGATTCAAAGGTGTGCTTACACTAGTGAATAGTCTGTGTTTTATCATCCTTTATCAGTTCATTTTGCCTGAATACAAAGGTTTCCTGGGAAAACCGCCCCCGCTCAAAGTCTTAATGTCTCTTATTTACCTTCTTTACATCAAGACCAGAGGAATGATTTTGCACATGTGTAGTAAACTGGCAGTGTAATAACGATTCATAAATAGAGAATAAGTCTGAGAGTAAACTGTTAAGAAACAGGAAGCATATGATGATATCATCATACCCGTTGAAAGGGTCATTTACATTTGCGTACAGGAGTAAGCGAATAGTTTCAGAAAGACACTGTGGCCGATTCCATGTTATTTCAAATATAACACTACACTATACTGTATTTCATGTTTATTTATTTTAACTGATGCGAATGGGCCCCTTAAATATGTGTATTGAAAGCATGCTTAATATGAGTAAATCAGAGTTGTTGTGGAGAGATTTTCCCTTCATCCACGCAGGTTCCAGAATAAGCAAGGAACTCCAATAATCTACATAGAATCACCAAGAAACTTTATTACATAGGGAAACCTTAGCAATAAAGGAGGTCTCTAGAGTGAATTCTGCCCCTGACCCCTGTGCATTTCTTTAAAACCCCTAAGGCAGAACCTTTTGGCATGATCTAATTGATTAATATTAAGTTACCTAATTCACTACAACTCCATTCATCATCACTGGACATTCTCCCATTACACTAAATAACATCAGGTCAAGCCACTCACTCACTCTCACCCATCTGCTGAACTCCTTAATCCCGTTGGGGGGAAGGTGGAGCCTATCTCAGCCGACCCTGGGCAAGGGCAGGGCACACCCTGAGCAGTTTGCCAAACCATCGCAGGGCCAACACACACACAATCATTCACACTCTCATCTAGGGGCAATTTGGAACAGCCAGTTAGCCTAAAGTGCATGTTTTTGCACTGTGGGAGGAAACCGCAGTACCTGGAGGAAACCCACGCAAGCACATGCAGATTTCACAGAGAAATACCCTTGCCCGGGACTCCAACCCAGGTCCGTGCTGTGAGGCAGATGCCACCGTGATGCCCCCAGCTCACACCAGTGATAAGATTTGGAATTCAGCGTCCATATTGTTCTTTGTTTTATCAGTGTATAGAGTGTATAACAATTCACAGTTATTTCTGATATAAGCTGGATTTAATAGTTTAAAGAACGAGGATGAGCTTAGGCCAGTGTTTATGACTGTAATAGCAGTTATTGTAATAATGCAGTGGTGGCTCAGTGGTTAAGGCTCCATCTTACTTATTTGAAGGTTCGGGGTTCAAGGCGTCAAGGCAGTCAAAGCTTTCACTGTTGGGCCCTTGAGCAAGGCCATTAACCCTTACTTGTTCAGTTGTGTAACAGTGATATATGTAAGTAGCTCTGGAAAAGGGCATTTGCCAAATGCCATAGATGTAATGTAATGCTACCATATCATCTTATATATTACATTTGTGTGAGAAGGGTATATTTGAGTACCATAGCACATGCTTGAGTACAGTAGTTTACTCACTCGTCATCACTGTAAGTGACTGAAACACGGGATGTGTGTGGCTTTTTTTTTTTTAAGTGAACCATACAACCTGTGAAAAATCGAAAGCACTTTTGAGGACATGAGTTATTTCATAATGTCTTTTTTGTTAAGTACAATCATCATCTCTGTTGAAACTCTTTTATTCAGTTTTTCCACTTCTGCATGATGATGTCATTTGAGCTTCTTTTTCAGCAGTATATTATACGTACACAATAAAGCATAGAAATGGAGGTCTATTCTTGGTTGGTGAATTTTTTTAATGGTGTTGCTCTTGACTCCAGTGATGATGTGCAAAGTGGGAATGTGTCGGTGGGTGTATTCGTGCTTGTAGCATCTCTCTAGCTCTGGCTGTGCTGCAGAAGTGTGTCGGGCGTTGTTATGTGAATAAGCATTTGTGTCTCTCAGCACCTTTTTATATATTGTTACATGCAGGCTGCTGCTCGTTTCTTTGTCTTCTGTGTGGGATAAAGTTCACATTATGCTTTCGGTGTTCCTGTACTTATTCACAGCAAATGTGAGTGTGCAAACGGATTTGCAAACAGATTTTGTTTTTTCATCAGAGAGATTAGATTTGAAACCATGAGATTTATAGTGTGAAAGGCTAAGAAAAGTCATAATACTCACTGTAATGCTAATCGTTGCTTCATATATGACAGTTATGAGCTCATAAATACCATTTCATTTGGATTATTCTGTTGCAGCAATTTCTATTCTTATGAAAATATAAGTATGACACTGTGTAGTGTTTTTAAATGTGAGTAAATTATTGACTCCTCATTTACTTACCACAGTAGGTGTCCTTAAATCACTATATGAAAATAAGAGCAGCTCTGTGTGGACATAGCTTTAAGACCATAAATAAGATTATAGATATTTGTTGGAGTTCAGTATAAGGAAGTCTTCAAGTAGAAAGTGTAAAGTCTTTGGTATTAATATCTGCGATGGCCTGGCGAGCTGTCCAGGGTGTACTCTGCCCTCGCCCAGAGTTGACTGAGATGTGCGCCAGCCTCTCCGCGACCCTAAATAGGATTAAGCGGTTCAGAAAATGAATGAATGAATGAATGAATGGTATTAATATCTAAACCTTTATTCATTCATTTGCCAAGCTGCTTAGCCCTACTAGAGCCACGGGGAGGCTGAAGCCTATCTTAGCCAACTCTAGCGGAAGGCAGAGCACACTCTGAACAGCTTGCCAGCCCATCGCAGGCCAACACACACACACACACACACACACACACACACACACACACACACACACACACACACACACACACACACA
>JBCNYH010000006.1:8503783-8517960 GCA_039654325.1 Tandanus tandanus | reverse complement strand
TCCATTTTAATTCCAGGTTGTGAGGCAACAAAACATGAAAAATGCCAAGGGGGGTGAATACTTTTGCAAGGCACTGTTTTAAAGAATATGTAATATTTTATGAAAATTGATTGCTGTTCTTTTAAAATAAAATTCTTACTTCTAATTAGAAAGCGCATTTTCTGGTTATTAACTTTTATATAAATTTTAATTTTAAGCCTGTTTTTTTTTAAATAGAAATTAACATCTTTATTTTTCATTCATACATTAGTTATCTCATCAGAAAGATATTATTCTTTACTAAAAGGACTAGATAAATGTACAAACTATTTCAGATGTTCATGTGTTTCATTATTGGCAATCAGCTTTCCCCATGCTTTTCTTTACATGCTTTCAACTGAAATTAGAAGACATGTGTCTCCCTCTAGTGATGATATTTGGTGGTGCAGTTGTGATTTGTTTATAACAAATTATATTTATTGAAACCAATTTAAGGTAAAAGTAAAATATTTACATGAATTTCATAGTTTCTTAGTATTTAGTGTGTTATTGTGTAAACAGATTCAAAATTAATGGAAAATAACAAGACCATGTGACCGGAGGAGCTATTTTGCACATGCACAATAACTTGACAGTGCAACAGAACTTAAAAAGTTGTGGTAAAATCTGAGATCAAGTAATAAGAAATAGAAGAAGGCATACGATTTCAAGAGAGATATATAAAAAACAAAATGGTGATGGTGTCGAATATCATTGCACCCATTGCAGGGGTCATTGAGACTTGCGTACAGCAGTAACAAATGGTTTCAGAAATTCATTGTGGCTGATTCCCTTTTATTTCCAAGAGATAACACTGTATTTCATATTTATTCATTCTATCTAGGAAGAGAATGGGCTCCTTTAATGATAGGGTGTACTTGAGCTGACGTAGACCCCTTTAGTACCTGTGTATGTGCAATAACGTTGGATTCATTTAGATCAAGTCCACTAAAGGGTCATCCAAACACTATGAATGAGATTACGCATGAGGAAAATCATTAATAAAACAGATTCTGTAAAGCAACCATGCATTCAGTGTTGTTATTAATAGTAAATCAGGGTTTTTTATTGCTTCTCACTGTAAAGCAAGTCAGAGATATGTTACAGCCAATCAGCATCAACCCAGTGATGAGGCAATCTTATTGGGTTTCCTGTGTGGAACACGTGGACACACGCGGACACCGGACAGGGCACGGGACAATCGTCAAAGCCATATTTTATGACTGTGGTACTCCACTAGGGAGCTCCACTAATAATTTAGTTATATTTATTTGTTAATTTTATGTACTAAATGTTTCTGTTAAATTTGTTGTTCCGGGACTATGGAAATAAAAATGGCTCAGGTGACACTGTGGTGCCTCACAGCAAGAAGGTTCTGGTTTTGAATTTCTTGGCTGATGAGAGCTTTTCTGTGCTTGCGTATGTTTTCTCAGGGTGCCCTGGTTTCCTCCCACGGTCCAACGACATGCTGGTTACTCTAAATGGTCTGAAGGTGTGAGTGTGAATAGTTGTTTGTATCCATGTTAGCCCTGCAATAGCCTGATTATAATGTGTTCAGGCTGTACCTCACCTCGTACCTGAAGACAGCTGGGATTGGCTCCAGCTTCCCTGTGATGAGTGGTGTAGTGGTTAAGGTGCTGGGCTCATGATCAGGAGGTCGTGGGTTCGAATCTCTGTTAGACCCCCACCGTGCTAAGACCCCTGGGCAAGGTCTTAACCACAAGTGTGCCTCTGTCCACCCAGCAGTATATATGGGTACCAGTAAAAATACTGGGAAGGTAACCTGCGATGGAGTGGCGTCCCATCCAGGAGGAGTTGAACTCTCATCGCTTCACGCTACAGACACCGGGGATAAGCACCGGCTTAATGAGCCACTAGGCTCGGGTGTAAAAGTCCAACAGACTTACCTCCCTGTGATGACTGGTATAGATAATGACTGGATGGATGGATGGATGGATTAAATGAAACTGTTGTACTAAGATTATCTCAGTATTGAAATAGTGTGGGTTTTAATTGTAGATAACACGCTCAGGTTGCTGCCTATGTGTTTATTTGTTCCTTTTTGCGGAGAACTGCATTGTTTGGACGGATGAATGTCATGTTTGGTAACTCTAGTGTTTTGTCAATTTAAGACCAAAGATAAAGTGTTATATAGTTGACAAGGAGGTCACATTGGGTGAAAAATACAATAAAACACCTGTGCACACGCATTACTTATAAATGACACACATCAAAGGATTATGTGTATTGTGTATATTTACTCGCGAGGCTGCTTTGCTTTGCTCGAAACTTGTATTTAAGGATGAAGAAGCTCCAGGGACTGTTTCATATTCTGTATAATCCACCTGATACTCATTAAAGAGAGAAGTTAGAATACAGTGAGGAAGGACTTTATTCCACTGAGGAGTATCCATTAAGAAAACAGCCTTTAAATGGATTTATTTCACTTTTAATTACTTCTTTCTTAGCACAGCTGTGCATGTATTTCATCATATTACCCCTAAGTGTTCATTTTAAATAAAGTTTCAACTAACGACATTTGGGGGCGGGATGGTGGCATATTGGTTAACACATCTGCCTCACAGCAAGAAAGTCCAGGGTTGAGTCTCAGTTTCGGCGAGGGCTGTGTGGAGCTTGCATGTTCTCCCCATGCTTGCGTGGATTTCCTCCAGGTACTCCGGTTTCCTCCCATAGTCCAAAGATATGCACATTAGCTAATTAGCGGTTCCAAATTGCTCCAAGATGTGTGTTGGCCCTGTGAAGACTGTCAAGCTATTCAGGGAGTACCCTGCTTTTGACCAAAATTGGCTGAGATAGGCTCCAGCCTCCCCGCGACCCTAGTAGGATTAAGCGGTTCGGTAAATGAATGAATGAATAAGGGCATTAGTGGTATAGTTAATCACACCAAAGAGGGACGTAACCTAAACATGACCTACAAAATCAAACTGTTTCATTATTGTTAAAAGAAGAAGAAAACCCAGCTAACGATATATTATACATTATTTCTGCTAATGTATCAGTTCATCTGTTTGCTACAGATGAAATCCTGCATATGAAACATAATTCCAAAAAACTATCCCATTCAAATGGTATGTTATAATATTGACCTAGTTACCATCTCTGTTTTCATCCCTCCCTATGTTTCTACAGGACAGTAAAGACCCTCCAGACTGTACTTTCAGTGAGTCCTTCACGTCTCCGGCTTGTACTCTAGGAGTGGACCTGCGTCGTGGGCGACGTCGTTTCTCAGGCAACCTGCAGCTGCCCCCACTGTCATGGCGACAAACAGAGAGGTCGCGGACCCCTGACGAGGAGATAATCTGTCGGCCGACCACGTTACCCTTCATCAGGCCACCTCGTATCGACATCACGCCTGTGGACTCAGAATGGTGAGGCTTTGTTCAAATCACACTGAGCGCTGCATATACCAGCTGTAACTACAGGTGTGCTCAATTTGCTCGGTCGTTTCAGGAGTTTGACTGTGTCTCTGAGCATTCGTTTGGTTTTTGTGAGGCATAGGATGCACCAGTGTACAGTAGTCTCTAATACAGTATGACAGTTTGTTTTGTAGCTCTATGCATTACTATGTATAAATGGGTAGTTATTTCTATACACAGAAGCAAAATGTGAAATGTGTCACCCGCAAGGATCTAATCTATTTTTGTACAGGTGTTTGCATTATTTAGTCACGGCATGAGAAAAGGATTCCCACAACAAACCAGTAAAATCTTATTATATAATGTTATATTTGGTTGGATGTGACAAGACCATTTCAGTTGTGGATAGAAAATGTGAATCAGACTGTTCATGCATCAATACACAGCATATCATATCACAGAGGCAATACAATGCCTAACAAAACTAATTACATATCCAGCCGTCCCAATCGATTGCCATTATATGGACAAGAAATTTGCTACAATATAAACACTATGCAGAAGAAAATCCCAAGAGTGACCTGACAGAACAGAAATAAATTCTGTACTATTATTATTATCAAGTTGTTTTCAGCCAGCTGCTTGTTTCTACAATATTGACATGAAATCTGTAAGTAAAATCAGATCATATGTATTTAACCCTCAGAGATCTATGGCATCTTTTTCATTGGCATCTTTTAATTTACATTTATAGCACTTAAAAGACGGCCGCCCTACGATGGTCTGGCGAGCTGTTCAGGGTGTACCCCGCCTTCATCCGGTGTCGGCTGAGATAGGCCCATCCTCCACACGACCCTAGTTAAAGGAGTAAGCGATTCAACAAATGAGTGGATAAGTGAGAGTGGTAGATGGCCTTTTTATCACATTTGCACAATTGAGCAGCTGAAGGTTAAAGGCCTTGCCTAAGGGGCCCAACAGTGGCAGATTGATGGTACTAGGGCTTGAACCCCCGACCTTCTGACCAGTAAAGATCAGATCACACTGAAAGTAATTCAATGTGAGTAATAGAAATACTCCCATTTTGAATATCTTCTATTTGTTTATTTATTTAGTTATTTATTTTTGCTGGGGCAAATATACATTATATAGCCAAAAGTATGTAGACAGGTGTTCGCTGGTTGGGTTCAGGGCTTGTCTAGGCAACTTCTGTTTTTCCACATTATCCTTGCAGTGCCATACCTTCATCTGATGTCTGTGAGATAAGGATGGGTTCCTTTTTTGTGTAAAACACACCTTTTCGATAAAGGCATTTTGAGCGTTGGTTTGGAGCCAGTGCCAAATCTTGAACCAGTTCTTCACGTTTTGAAAAGCCAGACAATGGGCTCTTGGCCAGGAAAACTGGTTCAAGATTAGCACCACTGGTCTAGAACCAAAATGCGGTTATGTCAGGGACTTGGGTGGATTTATCGTGACTAACAGGACCAAATTGTGCGACCGTTATTAAAAAAAGAAGAAGAAAGACAATGTAGTCGGCCATTGTTGTTGAATTTGGTGCCAGTGGCACTGGCAATTTACATTTATGGCATTTGGTAGACACCCTCATCCAGAGCAACGTACATTTATAATTTTTATACACGTGAGTAGTGGAAGGTTAAGAGCCTTGCTCATACACCCAACAGTGGCAGCTTGGTGGTCCTGTTGCTTGAACCCCCTATCCTCGGACCAGTAAACCAGGGCCTTAACCACTGAGCCACCACTACTCTGTATACGGACACGCACAGTGAAATAATGACATGGCTCTATGGTGGCAAAACCTTGGTGAAGGACCAAATAATTCCTTAATATTTAAGCAGTTATGTAATGGAAGAAATGATCTGTCATGGCAGATGTACATCGCAGTCTTTTAAGGGTTATAGTGTATTAATTTACCCAAATCAATTTTCAGCTGTGTTATTATATTCCAGCTTCAGTCATCTGTATATCTGATCCTTCTGTTATACTCGATCTCTATTTGTTGTGAGGTTTATGTATTGATTTTAATCTGTTGCCTACAGGGGCTGCACGGCGGCATAGTGGTGAGCATGTGCGCCTCACAGCAAGAAGGTCCTGGGGTTAAGCCCCAGGGTTCAGTGTTTCTGTGGGGTTTGCATGTTCTCCCTGTGCTTGCGCGGGTTTTTTTCAGGGTAGTCCGGTTTCCTCATATAGTCCAAAGACATGCACTTTAGGATATTTGGCTGTTCCAGATTGCCCCTAGGTGTGAGTGTAAATGGTTGTGTATGTGTTGCCCTGCGATGTTTCTTGTTGCTGTTTCAAAAAAGACATTTCTATTTTTTGTCTGAAGAGGGCAGCACTGAGATAACCTGTCCAGATACCTTGTCTTTTCATGTTTATTCAGTGATACATTTTCCTCAGAGCAGTTGTTTATTGCCTGAGCACACATACTCTCAGTGATATAAAGAAGCAGTGCTCACTTTGTAGAGATATCCAGGGCGTTAAAAGCTATATACGACTTAATGGAAAGGAGATTACATGTTGATAGAGAGATTTTACAGTTACGTGACAGTGAATGCGAATGCAACACAGCATTTATTTTGCATTAGTGTAATTCATGGGTGCTAATGATTTACTGTCTATTGTAAATGCATTGTAATTGGAGTACTAATGGCTTGAGAGGTGGATGACACTGGAAGCCAGACACACACACACACACACACACACACACACACACACACACACACACACACACACTTGTCCTCTGCCCTGCTCGCTTACACTCTGCCATGCTTACACTTGTTACAGCTGTGTTTAATACAGTTTATATCAGGAACAAAGGCTGCTCTAGAGAAAGTGGTTTTTGGAGCGCAATTATTTTAGTGCTGAGTTGCAGCTGGGATCCACTGTGCGGTTTGTCCCTGGTGAGCTGTGGGGGACGTTTATAGAGCATCCATAAGCAATGAGACTGCTAAAGGAGTAGGAGTAGGAGCTGCTATTTTAAGCCATCATCAGGCTTTTGTGAATAAGTAATTGATATATAACGGGAGTATAGATCATAGTCTATAAGTAACTGAGTTGATGTAAGTGTTGTTGTGTTACTCTGAACTGTTAAGTATATTTGAGCTAAAAGAAGGACAATTGTTTACATGACAGGAATTTTTTACTTTAATAGTTTTGAGTTAACTGTGCAGGAATCCTGCTTATTATCCTGTTTTGTGGAATGTAAATATTTGGACTGTTACTCTTGGTACACTCTGTCATTTAATTACTAGATAGATACCGGTTAGATGAGCAGTGGATACATAAATGGATGGCTGAATGGGTGAATGAATGGATAGATATATAAAAAGTGGATGCATGAATAGTGGGTGGATGGATAATAAATGGATGGCTGGAAAGTGGGTTGGTGGCTGTAAAGTGGATGGATGGATTGATAATGTGAAGGTGGGTGGATGGATAGTGGGTTGATGGCTGTAAAGTGGATGGATGGATTGATAATGTGAAGGTGGGTGGATGGATAGTAGTTGGATGGCTGTAAAGTGGATGGATGAATTGATAATGTGAAGGTGGGTGGATGGATAGTGGGTTGGTGGCTGTAAAGTGGATGGGTGGATTGATGTAAAGGTAGAGAGTGGGTGGATGTGTGGATGATGCTTAACTGAAAAGTGGAAGAATGTACAAGGGATGGATGGATAATGCGAATATGGATGGATGGATGGATGGATAGTAGTCTGATAGTGTATAAATGGATGGATGGAAGGATGGATAATGGCTGGATAGATAGATAGTGGATGAATGGATGTGGGGCAACATGGTGGCATAGTGCTTAGCATGTCCTCTTCACAGCAAGGTCCTGGGTTCGATTCCCGGGCCCGGGCGTTTCTATGTGGAGTTTGCATGATCTCCCTGTGCTTGCGTGGGTTTCCCCAAGGTACTCCGGTTTTCTCCCACAGTCCAAAGGTTATCTTCCCTTTGAGAATGATTTATGAATAAGTGTAACTGAAGAATTTATTCAGGCTTTTCTAATAAAAATAGTATTTCACATACGGTCTTCTCACCAACTCCCCATTGTAAATGATTTGATGTAAGTGGTGTCCTGTGCCTTTCTCAATACAGGAAACACATACAGTACAGGCGCAGGAGATTAAGATGGGTTTGAAAAAGATTTAAACGCTGGACTTGTATTCACTTTTAATGCTGATATGTGGGCTATAAATGGTTTGTTTACCGTTCACCGTTTCAGCTCGCAGCTTGTGTTAATGTTAAAATGGCAGGCTTGTGTACTGTATAACCAAACACAATTCTTCCCAGCGGAAATGTAGTGCCATTTCTGAAAGGACAAATTATTCAGATTACCTTTAAGGAAAGGATTACTGAAGAAATTTCTACAAAAATAAATGCTCAGTTAGCAAACTATAGACTTCCATTGGAAAAAAGTTTCGAGTAGAAGTTTGACATCACTTAGTGTTCTATTTCACATACACTACAGATGCAGTAGCTCGGTTTCATGTTGAAAAATACTGAAGTCGTCTTTTAATGTACTATATGACCTTTTCAGCTCTGATGCTTATTGAATGACATGTATCAAGCTGTCACTCTGCAGCTCTCATTGCTCTTCCCCATGCCTTCGTTGTATCTGTCTTTTCAATTTATCTGCATTTCCCTTGCTAAGCTTATTAATAAGCTTAATGCTTATTGTTTAACTAATTTCTGATTTTCATCATTTGAAAACACTACATTCCTGGTCACAGAAGGTTTTAAATTTTTGATCACATGCATCTTGTTTAGTTACTTTTTTATTTATATAATTTAATTTATTAAATTGTTTATTTGTATTGGTTTTACAATACAGAGACATATGAAAAGTATATAGACCCCCCACATTCCAAAGTTACACATTTTATATACACATATATGTATATATAATGTAATGTAATATACATATATATATAAATAGTTTATTGCCCTGCGATGGCCTGGCGAGCTGTCCAGGGTGTACTCTGCTCTCGCCCGGAGTCGGCTGAGATGGGCGCCAGCCTTCCCGCGACCCTAATTAGAATTAAGCGGTTCAGAAAATGAATGAATGGATGAAGTTGTTTATAGCTATGCCATGAACACCAGAAGCAAAACAGATTCTTTTTTGACTTACTGTATTAATAATTAAAGGGCACTTCAGCCATGAAGGTGGAGGAAGGGAAGGTGCAACTCACTCCCCCGTCGCCACCCATTTTTTCTGCTGTTTCTGGAATAAAACCCGCGACCTTTAGATCCCAAACCTGCTTCTCTAACCATTAGGCCAAGGCTGATCCCTGTTGTTGTCGTCTGATTTTCATAAAAGATGTATTGTGGGTCAATCTGAGGGTGGACTTAGCCGGTTTCAGATTGCACAAAACCTTGGGATTCCTCTTGTCACAGTCGGCAGAGTGATTGTACAGTTCACCAGCAAAGGAAGGAATCAACAGCGTCCCGATCAGGTTGACTGTCAAACGGACTGTTGAAAATTATCGCAACTGATGTTGCAGAGAAACTCCAAGTGGATCGCAGTACTGCTATGAGGAAGCTCCAGCAACTTGGCTTCTACAGTGTGTATGTGTATATGTATTTATAAATCTTTTTAAAAATGATGGTGTCTATTTACTTTTGATATGTCTCTGTACAAAGCCAAAGGTGCTAATATGGCATAAAACGAAAATAGCTACTACTTTTCAGATTTTTTCCTTTTTTTCTTTGAGTTGACTGAAAATGTGCTTTATGATGATATGAATTTTTGGTCTAAATGCTAACCAGTAGGAAGACTCTTTAGAGTAGCTTGTCTTGTATTTATTTTTATTTTTTCCACCTTAGCTATGAGTGAGAGAGGTTTATATCACCCTTTCAATTATGTAAGGCCCTCTCTAAAGCACTCCCACTCAGGGCCCAAGCTAGGCTCTCTGAAAACTCACAAAGGTATAAATTCTGAATGTGTAGCTCTACCTTGCCATGGATGGCATCCTACATACAACAGTACTCACCAACCATGGCACACATCCCGCAACAGCTTCGGGCTTGCACCACACAATCTATTTGGAAGCTTATTACCACGTAGTCTGAGTAGGCTTGTTCCAGTTGTGTGTTTAAGATTAGTGTAACTGGTAAAAACATCCATGATATATGGCCAACGTCTATTGTTCAACAAATCAGCATATGGTGTAAAAATAAATCATTCTCCTAGGGTACATAATGTACAGAAGATAAAACGTTCTTGCTAAACATGAATTTAGACCCATGAGAAACACCTCTGGCTACCGACTGTAGTATCGGCTATAACTCAAACTCTAGTTTAAAATTCTGTTTGATCTTCGTTTTTTCTTTATAATGAAGAAAACAGTGATTAAAAACAGAAGACAATAATTAGACTCACACTGATCAGCCATATCCTTAACACCACCTAACTGGTTTGCAGCTAGGCAGCCCAATACACAGCAAGCTGGAATGTACTGTGTGTTCTGACTCCTTTCTATCATAGACAGTATTAAGAGTTTTAACAGTTTGTTCTATAGTAGCTCTTCAGTGGGATCACAACAGACGTACTAGCTTTTGGGCAACCATGACACTCTTGCCAGATCATTGGTTGCCCTTCCTTGGACCATCTTTGGTAGGTACTTACCACTGAATACCAGGAACATCCTAATGGACCCAGTCATTTACCCATTAAAATGGAACAAAGTCACTCAGGTCCTTACACTCCTGGCTCATTTTTCTTGCTTCCAGTGCATCAACTTTGAGAACTGACTGTTCAGTCCTATTTTTTTAAATACATCATATTTCCTGGCAGGTGCCACTATATACATATATATATATATATATATATATATATGTATATAGTACCTATATATATATATCGTATCTTTTTCCCTTAGTTGTATATAGACAAATATACACCGATTAGCCATAACTTTAAAACCACTGAGATGTAAAGTGAATAACACTGATTACGCATGAGAGAATGACTTACCAAAGTTGCTCCTGTGTATTTTAAACCAATTAAAAAAGAGACAGTAATTTTCGTTAATAATTTTAGTTTAGCAAGAAGGTCTTGGATTTGAGTCCCAGGCTTGGCGAGGGTGTTTCTGTGTGGAGTTTTCACGTTCTCCACATGCGCCTTGCATGGGTTTCCTCCAGGTGCTCCAGTTTCCTCCCACAGTCCAAAGACAGAGACATGAGGTTTATTGACTGTTCAAAATTGCCCCTAGGTGAGTGAGTGTGAATGGTTGTGTGTGTGTGTCGCTCTGGGATGCACTGGCAAGCTTTTCGGGGTTTACTCCGCGTTTGCCCAGTGTCGGCTGAGATAGGCTCCTGCCTCCTTGCGACCCTAGTAGGATTAAGCGGTTCGGAAAATGGACAGATGGAAGGTTCATGGCTTTATATGTTATGCAAAATAAGATCAAAATCCAGCACAAAGCTCCTGTTGGGTAATGATGGATGTGGTTCCATCACTCGAACTCATGTAAATTTAAATATAGCAGGTCATGATATCGATATTTTTGTTGATTCTTCTCTCGTACACTTTGCGCTTCTTTGTTGTTATTCTTTAAACTCTCCACCCCCTCCCTCCCACCTTCCTTGTAGACTCCATGGTGAGGATTAGGGTGATGGCACTGGCAGGTTGATTTGTATTTTTATATATTTTAATTTTTTTTTGCTGAAGGCAGAACGGTGTGTATTGAGTTCTGTAATCCAGAAGTCAGGGCTGAAGCATGTAGGGTGTGTTGAGCACCAGGGTGACATTTACAGGGGCAGTGATTCCTTAAATATTTATGCTCCTGCTGATTGGCTGTGTTTTAGTTGTGTCTTCTATGTAATTTAAACGATTACCCTATAATTTCATGTTTTGTTTCTGCCCATTTTAAGCCTAAATACAATAATTCTTTGGCCTGAACCTGAGCTTCTGTTTTTCACTTTCCTGTTTTTACTCCAAAATGAGATGAGTCATTTCAGTCTGAATGGAAGTGTGTCGTGCTCTGAGCTCACTCGAATACTGCTGGAGTCTTCGTTTTCCTTTCCGCAGTGCCTTTCCCCTCATTCATAATTAGCGAATCGAGCCAACACCTTCAAAATGTCTACAGCTGTAAATCACCTGGGAACAGTTTGTAGCTCACGTTTGGCGCTTATCTTTCCCTTACAGCTAATCCTGAGCTTGAACTGCTTCAGAATTTTTTATCCCTCTTGTTGTTGCCATCCTGAGAAGCGCTGAGCTGTGAAAGGCCAAAAGCCATCATCGGAATAAAGCCGCCTTGGTTTGCTTCTACACCGAGACACCCGTTGTAGTGAACCAATCAGCTAGCAGTGGGGGCGGAGCTCCCACCGCCACTATCTGTGTGTCTTTTTTCATCTGTCCAGTTATGCTGTTTATTCTCAATGAAGACACTGCCTGAGGCTACGGACTTAGGTGTGCCTCCTTGGAGTGCTTGCTGTGGTGTTTTTCTTCCTCTGCTCTCTGCGTGCTGAGCAATTTTGTGCTGGAAGGGAGTGTGAGTGTGTAGCGAGCGCATGCAAAGGAGCACGAGCAAGACAGAGCTGGTGATGACGATGCTCTCAGCTCCCTTCTGCATGATTTATTGTGGAGCTTCCTGGAGCTGAATGGAGAAAGAGAGCAGTGTGTGTGTGTACTTTGTGGAAAGTGAAAGACACGGAAGAAGAAAAAAAAGCAGCATGAGTAAAGTGTAGAGGAGTTGAAATAGCAATGTCTTACAAGAGTCAGAGGACTCCTGTTCGACCGAGAAGGAGGTAGAAAGGGGTTGGAGAAGAAAGGTTGTGTTTACAGAGCACAGAAAGAAGTGTGTTTCTTTTTCTCTCAGGAAGCAGGTGTGACTGCGCTGACGGAGCCTCCTCTTAGTGTGTCAGTAGCACTCAGCACACACGCAAAAGGATTGCTCCAGTGCCAGAAACTGAGAGCGACAGAACACTGCTTGAAGGTGGCTTGTTCACTGGACTGAAAAAATACAGCCTCTGTGACATTTAGCTGAAAAATCAGCAAGAACCACACAGAAATTGTACCTGCTCCATCAGCCACAACCATCAGCATGTCATCAAACGAGCTCAGCGCCCTGGAGTCAGAGCCTTGCATCCGGACCTTCAAGGAGCACATGCGTCTCGAACTGGAGCCTCCCAGGCTGGTCACATCTCCAAAAGTGTCCCCACGCAGCTCCCCGCGCCTCTTCCGCAGACTCCTGGTCAACAGGGGTGGGCGCCACAGACGACGCTTCACCGTCGCACACACTTGGTAAGTCTATATAAGAGGAGAAAAAACATTTACAACTTGTGTGGTGTGTAAAGCTAGAAGAGTCAACATTTTCAGCACTGTATTTCAACAACCTGCTTTTTTGTTCCCCCCGCGTACAGCGATATGTCTTTGTGTCGTAACTCGTGGTACACTGCTGAACAGGCTTGTTGTTTCAGCCACAGTGTAACTGCAGTGTAAGAGCCAGGCGGCACCCTGAGTGTGCTTGTACTTCAGCTTTCAGAGTGTAAGCACGGGAGTGTAATAAGCTAGACTTAATAATTCACAGGATTTGGCTTGCTGTGTGAGAGGAATAAAGTTTTTTTTTTTTTCCCCCCAGAAAGCATAAAGGATATTGCGCAGGTCACTGTGGTCATGTCTTTGAACAAGAAGTCCCCCCCCCCACGCCCCAACGTCTCTAGAAATGCAGCTTTATTCTCCTGTCTTGCCTAACCCCCTCTTAGTTTCGGTCCCGGCTCCAGCAGGGCAGCTGGCAGCCTTGTGTTCTCACAATAGTTTCAGCCCATGGTTTTGTTTTTGTTTTTTATATCCTGGTATTGTACCATGTCTTATTGTTTACCTTGTAACGGTTTCCTTAACTGGCACATATTGTACATGCTGTGTTGTAATTTGTGGAAGCCAGAAGGCATTTTTAGCGACATTTTCAATGTATGACCCAAATGACACCTAGTATTTAAATAGTGTCCATGTTCAAAGGAAATTGTACAGGCTATTTCAGTCTGTTGGATTATATTCTGCACTCAGGCTGTCCTCTGTTACCGAGATGATCATGGTAGTGTGTAGGCTGGAATAGAAATTCCATTTTGGGAAATTGAACAGCTATTTTTAAGCATTTTAGCAGACAAAATTCACATAAAGAGAGCAAAATTAGTGTCCTGTCTAGACATGTGCCACAGCTGTGTTAGATGAGTCTAAGGATTAATTATAATGCATCTTCAAGATCTTTAAACTAATACGACTTCTTATGTTCAGTACAGACAAAACGGCTTGTCATGCTGCACATCACTATGTGTGTGGCTTTGATTTGAGGTTGGGAGACAGTGAGTGGGGGGGTTTGCTAATACTGCAGTGCTACAGGCAGCCATTCTGTGTCCAAGAGGATCTGAGCACTCATCCCTCTCCTCCATCAGCCAGGCGAAGACTGTTAATGTTTAATGTGTCAGGTATAGGACTCACACACACACACACACACACACACACACACACACACACACACACACACACACACACACACAGAGAGATATATATATTCTGTTTATATCTAGGGGCAGCATGTTGATTTAGTGGTTAGCACATCCTCACAGCAAGAAGGTCATGGGTTCAAGTCCCGGGCTTGGGCGTTTCTCTGTTCTTCCCATGCTTGCGTGGGTTTCCTCCTACGGTCCAAAAATATGCATGTTAGGCTAATTGGCAGTTCCAAATTGCCCCTAGGAGTGAGTATGAGTGTGAATGGTTGTGTGTGTGTGTGTGTGTGTGTGTGTGTGTGTGTGTGTGTGTGTGTGTGTGTG
>JBCNYH010000006.1:8371218-8398023 GCA_039654325.1 Tandanus tandanus | reverse complement strand
TGTAGTATATACTAAAACCCCTTTACAGAGTGCAGTTTACTTATGTTACCATGTAGTATATACTAAAACCCCTTTACTGAGTGCAGTCTACTTATGTTTCCGTGTAGTATATACCAAAACCCCTTTACTGAGTGCAGTCTACTTATGTAACCATGTAGTATATACTAAAACCCCTTTACTGAGTGCAGTCTACTTATGTTTCCGTGTAGTACATACCAAAACCCCGTTACAGAGTGCAGTTTACTTATGTTTCCGTGTAGTATATACTGAACTCTGAATGAGTAGGCTAAACAGACTCCGTTAGATATGCAGCATTTAGCTCAGCTTGAATTTGTTTAGTGTGCTTTTTTTATGTTTATGTGTAGTATATGCAAGAACGATTATCCGCCCCAGTCTCTTCATTGTCAATACTTTGAACTGAATAGACTATTTGTTTCATTTTCGTTTCATTTATGGCGTCTGGGAGACCCCCTTATCCTGAGCAACT
The DNA here is from genome assembly GCA_039654325.1 of Tandanus tandanus. Classification (NCBI taxonomy): domain Eukaryota; kingdom Metazoa; phylum Chordata; class Actinopteri; order Siluriformes; family Plotosidae; genus Tandanus; species Tandanus tandanus. The sequence goes on along the minus strand of JBCNYH010000006.1, from coordinate 8,397,536 downwards.
TACATTTATCACCTTTACACAACTGAGCAATTGAGTGTTAAGGGCCTTGCAAAAGGGCCCAACAGTGGCAGCTTGGTGGTATTGGCGCGAGAACCCCTGACTTTCGGATTACTAACCCACAGCCTTAAGTGCTAAACCACCACTGCTGGCATTCAGCGGCATCCCCCTCTCCCTCGGCACATAATTGGTAATTATTGTACGTCCTGTAACTTATTTCTGTAATGAACTGACAGGTTCACCGCTGTGGGATTAGTTCATGTTTGCTGTACCTAAAAAGTTATTGATCACCATAAAAGCCCGCTAAGCTAAACCGCTTTGCTTCTCACTCATTACCAGCTACACAAAGATAAAAGAGCATAACAGAACTACTTTTAATGAAACTTTTAATTAAAATTAATGCGAAGGCTATGTTAGATTAAAAACAAACTTACTGACACTTTTAAGACATTACTAATTTATTTCTTCTAGACATGCTGTTTTGAGGCTAAACTGTCACTTTAGTCACTAGAGCAGGTTTTGTGGATCATGAATCTGCTGTTGCATTGCACAACTCTAAAAATTGGCGAACACAAACATTCAGTTACGTTCTGCTCACAGCTACATCTCACTTACTGTTGAAATTCTTTTTAGACCCCGAAGACTCCAATAATTTTACATAAAGGCGTCCTATTAAATACTGATGATCAACAGAGCTCAGGTCTCAGTTTTACTTAACAAACTATATACAAAGTTAATGTTACTTTACGGCTCCTTAAAGCATAGTGTTAGATATAAAAGTGTTGATGTAAAGCATTGCTGAAATTATATACACAGCATTATTAGTGCCACATATTCATGAATCCGAACCATAAGAAATTCATTCAAGTTTTTTTTTACATGTCCTTCACTTCTTTTTCACCTAAATATTTGTCTTCTGCGGCGTGCTTCTCTGTCAAGTTCAGTAATAAATGTTTATTCATATTAATGGAATCACGTGAAGATAATTGCACAGCTCTGTATCCTCAGGTGCTCTCTTAGTGTGTGGTACTGAGATGATGTCAAGCATTAAGACTGTTTCAAGTAGGAAAGAAAAAAAAATAGACACACTACCGACCGCAGACGAATTACAGATCTTTCATGCCATGTGTGGTGGCTTTGATTTACAGTGATCAGCCATAACATTAAAAATATTATAACCACTTAAAGGTGACGTGAACCAAAATAATCACAGGAACAAGTAACATCTTGTTGCAGTGACACTTGCCAAGTAGTGAGATGTATTAATGTAAAAATAAAATTAATGTAAAAATAAGCAGTTAGTTCTTGAAGTTGATGTTTTGAAAGTAGGAAAAATGAGCAAGCATAAGGATTTGAGTGTCTTTAATAAGGTGTACATTGTGATGCTAAATGACTGGGTCTATTTATCTCCAAAACAGCAGGCCTTGTGGGGTGCTCCTGGTATGCAGTGGTAAGTACCTACCAAAAGATGTCCAAGGGAGGACAACCGGAGAGCTGATCAGAGTGTCATGGGTGCCAAAGGCTCATTGATGCAGGAAGGGAGCGAAAGCTAGTACGCCTGGTCTTCTTCCACAGAAGAGCTACTGTAGCACAAACTGGTAATGCTGGCTATGATAGAAAGGAGTCAGAACACACAGTGCATTACAGCATGCTGTGTATGTGTCTGCCTAGCTGCAGACGAGTCAGGTGGTGTTAATGTTATGGCTGATCGGTGTACAGTATGTATGCAAGTAAATAAAAATATTTGAAAGAAATCACATTTGAAGTGTGCATTTGCAAGAAATAAAATAAAGCGACATATATATATCCATATATGCTTTTGATATACCTTTACAACAAGCAAAATTCTGGCGGCACAATGGCGTAGTGGTTAGCTCCCACACTTTAAAGGCATGCACATTAGGCAACTGTGAATATTTATGCACCATCCTTCCCAAAGGGCGGCATGGTAATACTGTAGTAGCTTGTAGTGGTTAGCACATCCACCTCACCGCAAGAAGGTCCTGGGTTTCAGTCCCGGGCTTGGCGAGGACATGTTTGTGTGGATTTTGCATGTTCTCTCCGTGCTTACATGGGTTTCCTTCAGGTATTCCAGGTTCCTCCCACAGTCAAAAGACATGCACTTTAGGCTAATTGGCTGTTTGAAATTGCACTTAGGTGTGAATTGAGCGTGACTAGTGTGTGTTTGTGCGTGTGTGTGTGTGTTTTGGCCCTGCAATTGTCTGGCGAGCTGTTCAGGGTGTATCCCGCCTTCCCTCAGTGTTAGCTGAGATTGTCTCCAGCCTCCCAGCGTCCTCATAGGATTAAGTGATTTAGAAAATGAGTGATTATGAGAGAGTGAGTGTTTCCCAATTAATTGTGTAACATCAGTCAGTTCAAGATGTACAAAGTATACACAACAAACCATTCTAGAACATATTAATTAAATCCTATAAACAAAATAACTGTTCTTTATATCATATATTACAATTTTTATTTTTTTTTATTTTTATTTTTTTTTGGGGGGGGGGGGGGGGGGGTGGGGGTTTTTTTTTTTTTTTTTTTTTTTTTTTTTTAGCTCGAAAAAACCCACCCCCACCCCCCACCCCACCCCCCCCCCCGGGGTTCCCCCCCTTCCCCCCCCCCCCCCCTCCCCCTTTCTGTGTGTTGTTGTTTTTTGTTTTTGTTTTTGTTTTTTTGCAATAGTTTTCTATGTATAGTGTGGATACTCTTATACAGTGTAGCCCACTGCATCAGACTTCCTTTGCCATAGGTAAAGGTGCTGTCCTTTCACCTAGACACCGCAGAGGTGCTCGCTTTGTCACGTAGACGCTCTGCAGTTGTTATTTCAGAGGCCATGCACTTAGATTGCTAGTCTGTCAGCCGTATGATGCTTCCAACAGGTGCTGTGTATGAATCTATTCTTATCACGATGTTTGTGTGTGGCCTGTACGTCTGCACGTCTTATCATGAACCCAAACGGACACGTGCGGCAGTCTGCTTTATCAGGTGCGCTCTTTACAAAGTGTACCAACAGGAAAGCATTGTGGAGGTGTTAAGCTTGCTAATATTTTTGCCCACATACTGTTGGAAGCCATCAGTCCCCCCAGCACTAAAGGCTTCCTAACACTTGATAGTAATCAGAGGGTTTTGTTATGATAAGCCAGTTTTGATTTGAAAAGTGACTTTTCTATTGTATATGAAAGATAACGTGGGAAAGAGGGGAAAGAAATTCTCAATGCACCTCATTGTTAGGAGCCTAGCAAGCATACATTCCTCCTGCTACTTAGACAAAACATTAATAAAAGTCTGCTGTTAGTTTCACTCGAGCTGTTGAACATTATGTAGTTGTTATTAAATAATATGATTTAGATAAAACACAATAGAACACTCTGTTGAAGAAATGTGTGAAGAGAATTACTTTCCATGGCACATCCCAAAATATTTTCTTTTTGACTGTCTAACCATAGCAATTTTCCAACGGTTTATGTTTTTGGTGAGCTTTCTGTGTTTGTTAGCAGAATTTGTCACGGAACATGAACCCGTTAAACGGATCATTAAACTAACAAGATGGCTTATACAAATGAACGCAGAAATCAGCTAGTGAAAGGTGGTGAAAAAGAAAACCCAGTGTTAATCTTTCCTGCTTTCACTTCACACCATACTTACAAAAGCAGGGAGGACTTATTCATTTATTTCCTCCAGGGCTGAAGTTGATTCAGCCTTTAAAGTAGCTACTACTCTTAAAGCGCATTCCTCAGACACCTATCAGTAGAGATATCTGTCATGAGCAATACTTTTATGCAGTGCGTAAATTTGTATATCAGATTCTCTTATCCTTCTGATAAGATGAGAAAAAAGATTTCAATCTTTGAAGTTGTATCTCCGCTTATAAATTTACTAATGCTAGTTTGCATGTGCTTCATACGGCGTCCTCGTTGACTGCATTGGCAAACAGCTCCATTTGAGCACACATTACCCCACTCATTTCTGTACCATTGATCATAAACTGACAACATTGGAGTGTTTGAGCACTAAGATATTGTTTACTCTGTCATCTGGGAACTGAAGTCTTTCCCAACAGCTAGTCCAGCTCTAAAGCAATTCCCGAAAGGCCACTCAATGTGTCCTTGACATAACAGCCATATCACTGCCATGCTGTTTAATATGGAATAATAACTGGATTAAAATGAAAAACAATCCCCAAGGGCAGGCATGGTAAGTTTCCATGGTACCACCATTGCTCTGCTTATTTATTAAGGTGTCAGATATAGGTGCACTTCCAGTTAAAGGACTGGACATGGCAGATTATTTAAGCAGGTTACCATTTATTTTTATATAAACTCTGCCGAGTATTTAGTATTGTGTCCCGTAATGGGACATCTCCTATTCCTTGAAGGCAAACCCATTTTTCTATTAATATTTATTTTTCCCTGGTGTCCACTTGTCTCACTTTCAGTAAGAAGAGTCAGGGCTATAATTATCTGAAATTCCTTATTGCCGTATCATCGTTTTAGTCATGAGAAATGGAGCAGTCTGTAAGAATAAACAGAGAAAGACATAGTGAGCATTTGTTTGCCCCGTTTTGCTCATTTATGTCTGCGGATTGAGAGCATCACTTCCTCTCCTCAGTCATTGGTGCTTGGCACACAGTTGTCCTTTCATAGTCACAGAACTAACACAGGAAGAGGAATGACAGAGACAAAAGACAGACAGGAAAAACAGACTTTTACCGGTTTAATAACAATAATAAAATGTCAGGAAATCATAATTTTTCTTCATGTTTTTGAACTGATGAATGAACCTAGAAAAATATCTGAGGTAGTGCTTTACCTTACATTACAGAGGTTTAATACTTTAATTCTGATACAGTGGAGCTGTTTCACATTGACGGATGCCAGAGAAAAAAGTCTCAGTTATACATTGACAGATTAAATGTATTTATTGTGTTGAAATGATTGTAGTGAGTAGTACAAGAGTCATTACCTATGAAAACATGAGCGCTCAGAGAGTGTAGACGTACACTGAGGCTTTAACATTCTATTGCCTATGAAATCAATTAGTCAATGACTTCACTTGTTGTATATCTGAATTCCTTGTCCATGTAAAACATTTTTGAGGGGTGTTGCCATGTTAAAATTAAAGAGATCCAGATCAGATCCAGATGAAACTTGGTCGGACATCAAAGCTTTTGTCCTGAATATTCCAAGCAAATTTCATTTAAATTGCATGTGTTCTGATGTTTTCTTTTTTCCTTTTTTTCTTTTTTTTCTTTTCATTCATTTATTTATTCATTTAGGGGGTGTTTTTTTATGATGTCATCAGTGCATGGATTCTTACCAAAATATATTTAGAACATCCTTGGGTTATCACCTCCCAATAATAAAAATTTCAGAAGGATCTGTAAAAAACAGTGCACAGGAAGTTGCTAAAAGACAGACAAGCAGAAAAACAAATAAATGAACCTACACTAATGAGAACATGACCTCCTTGCTGGAAGTAACAAAGTACTTTGTAATGTTCCTCTTTACACTCATTCATTCATTTTCTGAACCACTTAATCCTAATTAGGGTCGCGGGGAGGCTGACACCCATCTCAGGCAGAGTACACCCTGACAGCTCGCAGGGCAGAAACACGCTGAAGGCAACTCAGTGGCCTACTCGTTACGAACGACAGCAGTGGTTCTTTTACATCACCACAGACAGTGAGAGACATGGCTGGCCTTTGACAACCCAGTTGGCTGCACTGGGGGGACAGCAGTGAGAACCTCGTGATAGTGGGGCTTGAACCCCTGACCTTCGGATCAGTAAGCCAGCACCCTACCACCGGACCACCACTTCCCCTCCTCTTTATCCTGTGATGAAATATTTCTTCCTCTTCCAGGATTACCTGGACTAGGTAATATCTTTCGCAAGAATAGTGGCCTAATGTTAGGCCCTGTGACCTTAATAATATTAAACAGTTCGGAGGGAAAAATAATATATGAATGAAATAAGCTATATACTGTTTGCCAGCTTTCCCTTTGTTTGATTGACAGCTATGATTCTACTGCTGTTTGGAAAAAAAAAACATGAACAGTTTGCACTTTCCAAAGTCCAGCTTGAAGGATAAACTGGGTATTTATGTCCTGTGCGTACTACAGAGGATTAAGAAAGTGTGTTTTGTCCTCTCATATTGCTCCTCATGCAAAGAATTGACCCATACTGAGAGCTCCGAACCACAAATTCTTATGTCAGTGCAGAGCTTCCTTGACGTGGAATCACTCAGAGCTATACTGGAAAGGATTAGCATGTATGTTTTAAACATTGACGGCTAATCACAGCTTGAGGCCACATCGCATAGTTCAGTCTTATTGATTTAGGCTTAGTGGCATAAAACGAAATTGACCACGGCGGTGAAATATGATCTTAAAGCAGCACAACGTAGCCAGATGCCTTTCTTTCTTTTTACAAAGTGGTAATATTGTAAGATCTAGCTGCATTAGGCCCAATAAAGCTCCCCAGTCTGTGTAATCCCTCTAAGACTTTTTGTGTTTTGCTTGCAAAGAGAAGCACGACGGTGGGCTTTATGGTGGTCCAGTCCAGAGAACGTGAACCTACGTCACTATCATCGTCACCAAGGAGCTCAACTGGGGGTCCTGCTACATTCCAGAATGGAGTGTGTGGTCTCCAGCAGAAATATTAGGGAGTAATCCTGGAGCACTGCAATCTTGACCACTGAGGTTTGGGTAATTCCCTCCTTGGCAGCAAACAAGAGCTCAGCATTTGTTTCCACAGCCGGCTGAAATTAATGTCAAAGGCTACATGTGGTTATTTTACTGCTTCCTGTAGTAATTATTGTAATGACACATGTTCCTAAATAATGTAGTTCCTTGCAGGATTCATATATTATATATGTGTACAGGGTTTCACCTTACACACAACCATTGGGTTAGGTTTGTATGCTCGTCCATGACCGTGTCTTTGTGTCGCCAGTTGAATCACTCACTATCACAGGGAAACTTGCTTGGATTTTACGATAGTTTCCAGGAAATAAGACAAGCACTTCCTGTTTTGTCACTCACACATCAAGCTCTATAGCTCTACAGGTTTGTGCATTTGCTGATGATGTCACGTTTCAACAGTGAAACACTATTAAATCATTGGACGTCCATTTAAATTCAAGACAAATGAATGCTTGTGTGTATGTATGTACACTAAATGGCCAAATGTATGTGTACACTTATACCCATGTGCTTGTTGAACATCCCATTTCAGATTCATTCCTACCTTGATTTAAATATCCTCCACTGTTTAGGGAAGACCTTCCAATTGATTTTAGAGTGTGGCTTTGGGGATTAGTATTTATTATTTTATAAGCATTGTTAAGGTACGGTACTGATATTAGGCGAGGACCCCTGGGGAGCAATCTGTGTTTAGTTCATCCCCATTGTGTCCAGTGAGGTTGAGGTCAAGGATCTGTGGAGACCACTCGAGATCTTAAACACCAACTTTGGCAAACTAGGTCTATATGGAGCATGTTTTGTGTACAGGGGTATTGTCATGCTGTAATGGGAAACTGTAAAAATACAACACACATAAAAATCATTATATAAATATCTGTGCTTCCAATTTAGGGAAGAACCATACATATGAGGTTTTTAAAATACTTATATTTTTAGTATAAGTAGTCTTCTAATGTGAGGGATGACAGGAGCTACATGGATTAAATGTTCCACAGCATTAAATGTACCTATAAACTGTAAAAGTTATTTATATGCTGCTCATTAATAAATTAAAAATAGTAATCTTTGCCAAGTTGCTGTAGTTTGAGAGGAATAAAACATTTATTATTGACTTTCACTTACATTTATCGTAGACTTGTTGTTTTAGGAAATTAGTATACACAGGAATGGCATAGTCTGATTGGTCTGCTATTTCTGGATTAAAAAAAATATTATTCTGAGTAGCTAATGCTTGAACCAAAACTACAGACAGACACACAGTTTGTCACAATCACTTGGAGCAGGTCGCATTCTCATGGTCATGCTTTGAAATGAAAATGTAATTAGTAAAGTTTGTTTTTCTTGTGTTTCTGTTTAGTATATGCTAAAAAAAAAAAAAAGAACTTTACAGAGTGTGTGTGTATGCACTAAACTGAACGAGTAGGCTAACCAAATGCCATCAGCTATATGCCACTTAGCTAAGCTCGAAGCGCAGAGTTCACCTGACCTGCCTTTGTCATGGTAAAAATAGATAAATATAAACTATAAAAATCCTGTTTTAGTTTCCTTTTCCTTATGTTTTCATGTAGTGTATACTAAAACTCTTAAAGTGAGTTGAGGATGTGCTGTTATACAGCTTTGCACCTTCTCGTGCATGTGCTCGGAGCTCACCTGCGTCCATCATGATTTTAAAAATGTAAGAAATAACCATAAAAAGTCTCATTTCACTGTGTTTTTTTGCTTAAGCCCCTATGTAGAATATTCTTAAAGAGTTAAGCACCTCAGACACGGTGGATGCTAATGAATTGACTATTCAGTGACATCCACCTCGGCTTAACCACATTATTGATAAATAATTTTAAGGTGGTGATGTGTTTTATTGAGGCACAACATGGCACGTACCGTACAGTGTGTGTGACCTTGTTTGCTTGCTCTTTCTCCCGCACTTTCTGCCTGTTCCCAGGCTATGTTGTGTCAGTAGAAGTTGGTCGACATTATTGTCCAGGCAGTTTTCCAAGACAGGGCCTCGGCTGACCTCACACGCCGCCATGCGCCATTAAACAGGCTAAGCGGGGCTGCTAATGGATTGTTTGTCCTCATTCAGTAATAAAGGAATAGGAAACATTCTATTAATGCTTCTCTTTCAAGCTCTGTGGAACTGCTGGTCCGAAGTCCAGCTTAAAACCTACTTATATTATCATTTCTTATCTGTGATCTTTTTTTTTCCAACCCTCTATATTTTGTATTACATTTGTCTGGGTTTGCCTTCAGTTATTTTTCTGAAACAATCATGAGCTTTCAAGGGTAGTTATCTTTTTGAACAAAATCTCTATTCTGTGTAAACTGAACTCATTTCTTTATTAACGATTACCTTCCACTTTCGGCATGGTTCACTCTTTCCTTTTTACCGTCTCCCTTTTCTCCTGTATTTCCTGTAATGTTGAAAAAAAAGCAACACATATTAGGAAAAGGCTTCATTTATAAAGTACAGACACTCAGTAATCACAGGCACTGTCTAGGAGCAGCACAGCATCGTCAACCAAATCCTTTCCCATCATCCTTCTTGGGCTGCTATGGTAGCCATAGCAACAATGGCAGCAACAGGACACCCAAACATGCAGGATCTTCCCGTCTGTCGGGAAAACATCAGCCCAAAGGAAGCCGGTGTGATAACCATGACGGTTCAAGCAGATTCTTGTACACCACATCCCTATTGAGTCAAGTGTCTGGCTGTGTGTGTGTGTGTGTGTGTGTGTGTGTACCAGTGTAGTATGCCTACGTGATGGTGTTTGACCACTGGATGACTTTGACTGATGTGAGAAACTTGGCGTGTGATGTTTACATGTCGTAGCAGGCCGCCCGCTCGACTGATGTGTGGCGCATGTTGACTCTGTGTGCGGAGGTGAGGAATACCACACCGTTGTCCCAAAGCCCTCGGTACACTCCTATGTGCCAAAATGGCCTCAGATCTGAGCCATGCACCATGTTTATGTGTTCCAAACCCCTAGAGATAGGATGACATCATTACAAATATTTTCAAACAAACCTGGTCTCTAGTGAGAGGGGTGTGTGTTTGGGGTATGGGAATGGAGTAAGTGTAAAATCCTGGACACTATGGATTTGACTGTGTAAAATGTCTAGAAGGGTGTAAAACTTCTATACGGTATTAAGGTTCACTATAAGTATAGCACATCAGGTAGCTGATGGTGGAGAAGAGTTTAGCATGTCTACCTCTGTGTGTGTTGGCCCTGTTATGGTCTGGTGAACTGTTCAGGGTGTACCCCGCCTTTGCCCAGTGTAGACAGACTTTTTTGGAAAATCAAATATTAAATATTGTGTTATGTGAGTTAATACTACCACCGCAAAGTTGTTTATTTTTCTATAATTATGCATTTTGAAGTATTTTATTTCTCTAATGATACAGCAATCTGATTAATTATTGCATTTTTTAATCAGGATTTTTATTTATAAGAATCACAAATTGTATGTTGTATCCATATATGGTCAAATTTCATGTTCTGGAGCGTCCACAAAACAAGTTAGTCCCTGTTATCACTTATGTTATCACAGCAGCAGTTGTTTCCTCACTGGCTTCCTTCCAAACCATTTTGCCATGTTACTGACAAAACAAAACTAACCAAATACTTCCTTGCTTCAGAAAACTTAAAGGAGCTCCACTGTACCTCTGTATATTTAACACAAAAGGTTAATAAATTTCTGGCAGAAAGTTTAAGATATATGATGATCATGTATTCATACAGCTTGCTTGATTTTAGTGTTTATTATTACTTTTTTTTAGTGATGAAGTATTTTGGAGTTTGCATTAAAAACCGAGAGCTCAGTTCAGTAACATATGAAATATCATTTCTTCTATAATATAAGTATAACTATAACTATACTCCTATACTTCTATATCTATCTTCTATGCTGTGTTACACTAGTTAGCATGATACAGTTTGTGATACAGCCGTTTCTCTTATTGATTACAGAAACAAAGATGGGAGGCACGGTGGCGTAGTGGTTAGCCTCACAGCAAGAAGGTCCTGGGTTCGAGTCCTGGGTTTTGGGCATTCATGTGTGGATTTAAGTGCATTTTTCTCATGTCTGCATGGGTTTTCTCCTTGTACTCTGGTTTCTTCAGGGTGTACCCCATCTTCTCCCACTGTCGGCTGAGATAGGCTTCTGCCTTTCCGTGACCCTAAAAGCATTAAGCGGTTTGGTAAATGAGTGAAAGTGAATGAGATGAGAAACAAAGACATAAAAAAACAACTGTTTCACACCTTGACTAGATGCACCTTTTATTATTTGAAAAGTAAATTGTAGTTCAATACAGCTTTTGAAATGTTTCCAGTTATTTTATGCTAGCCGTACCGATTTGAGAACATTTTAAGCAGTAATATTCTGAGGCAGTGCTACACACTGAGGCCTTGTCACATGTGAAACGGAGGATGAAGTGTCCTCTCATGAGAATAAGGTCATGTATTTGCATGTGGTACATTAAGGTACTTTCAGATTGTTTAAATAGTCAACAGGAACACGATGGATCTATAAAGACTTTTGGTTCATTTATAAACCTGCCATATTACACAGTCGCAGTCCCATTATTCTACCTCAGTATATCACCCAAGTAATGATTCTGTAATGATTTATACTGTTTTGCTTCTACCTTGCTCTGTGATGAGATTTATGGACTGTGTCCCGGTGCAGGTTTCAGACCATGGAGCTTTCGTACGGTCCTCGTATTAAATCACAAGAGCTTATATAAGCTACTGTAATTTATTGTTCTTTGATAGATTTATGCTGCTTAGTAAAAGATAAATATCTGGTTCTGCACTATGTCTTTCTGAGTTTGATTTGAGAGCTTTTAGAAATACAGTGCATCCCTTTTTCCTCCCTTTAATGTTTTATTCTGATTAAAGGCTACATCACTTACCTTTATTTTGCCTCCAGGTTATAAACCGTATTTATATTTTTGATAGCTATTGCTATTGCACAGTGCATTGCACAGGCCTTGTTTTCTAAAGGCTGTTTTTTAAAAAAATTTTATTTTAAGGGTTTGGCGGCATTCTGTCAGTTGATTAGGAACAGGCTTTCTGAATCTCTTTTTATTTGAGTCTCTGTATCAAGGCATAAAGAACTAAAGATTGCATTGAGAAGTAAAATAAATACGATACTGCAGAGCTCTTGAAATCGCAAATATGATTATTATACGATGATGTTGATTCATTTTGTAAAAGTAGCTCTTATATTATTGCTGAATGTAATTCAACTTAATGTACATAACCTAAATGTTGTCAATTCACCGAGAGTTGTCATTTAAATGAAAGGAGGTGTTCATTTAACGTTAATGGAGGGAGTCTGCAGTGCTAGCACTATGTGTAGGATGCCAATAAGCTTTTCTGAGAGTTATTAGGACAGCGGAGCTCTTGGCAACGTGAAAAGCTGTGTTTTTCTGGTGAAAGAGCAATGGTTTTATATAGCTGAGGAAATGTAAATCACTGTGATTTCATGCACAAACTCTTCAGATGTTTACCTTTATTCACTCACTCACTTACTCACTCACTCATTCATCTTCCAAACCGCTTATTCCTACTAGAGTCACGAGGGGCCGACACTTACTTCCTAAACAGCTCGCCAGTCACTCACACCTAGGGACAATTTGGAACTTAGCCTAATGTTTATATCTTTGGACTGTTGGAGGAAACTCTTTAAAATGGAAAAGTAACCATAGAAATCCTGTTTTAGTTTGTTTTCTTGAGTTTCTCTATTGTTTATACTCGAATACCTTTACAGAGTGCACTTTACTTATGTCATATATATCTGATCAGAGTACACAGGGCTCACCTGACCTGCCTCTGTAATTATTTAAATATGTATAGCTATAAGCTATAAATGTCTAGTTTTAGTTTGCTTTTCTTTCTTGTCTATATAGCATATACTAAAAAAATGTTTTTAAGAAAGTTAAAGAGACGCCATTACACAGCTCTTATACACCTGCTTGCGCTGGTGCTCAGAGCTCACCTGTGTCTGTCATGATTGATTGATTGATTAATTGATTATCATTTCAGGGTGCTTTTAGATTCTCATGATTATATAATAAAGCACTCTTTTGCTCCAGGCTTGGTGGATGTTGCTGAATTGAAGACATTCCATTCTGGGGACTATTCATGGACATCCATCTCACCTTCAGCAAATAATTGTGAAATATTCAGCTCCATAGTGGTAACAATACCATTGCTTCACATCAGGCTATTTCATGCCATCCCATCATTGATTATTTTTCTGTGACGTCTTGCCTCGTCATTCTGCTGTACTACTGCGATAGTGATTGGAATGAAAAGCATAAGAAAACATCTCATTCAGGCATCATAGTGAGATGTTAACTTCAATTGTCCGTTGTTTTGAATGTCCATGCAATACAGCTCAAAAACATCATAATCTCAGACCAAGTAAAATGAAAGTGTAATCCTTTAGCAAAATGAAATATCAGACAAATAAGGTGAAAGGTGATAAAATTCCACAGCCCCTCCTCAGCTGACTGCTGACTTGAATAGTTTGGGTGGTAATGGGAGAGCTTGGCTTTTGCAAATGTGCTGCCCGACAACTCAGAGTCTCTTACGGCAGCTGTGGCATCGGGTCTACATCACACACATCATTACTATCTTTAGGGGCAAACAGAAAGGGCAGATACCTTTCTAGGCATGAGACACACTTGCTAGAAAGATCTAAAGCTTGTTCGTGAAATCCATCTGTTGATGATTAGAGATGAATACCTGCTGCTTCTACACTGTGTGTTCGGGTTTGCCTTTTAGGCCTTGGTGGAATTTGTATAGTTTTCCGCTTTTGATGTGAATCCAAACGGTTTCCTAAAACAATGAACAAGAAGTCACACGAGAAATGCAAGTGTCACACAGGCTGCTGTGAATACACCGGCAGGAATCAGTCCAGATACACAGAATTTCCTGCTCTTTATAACAGAATGAATTTTCTTTGCCTTTTTTCATCCCTGTGTATGCTTTTGTACACTTTTATATGTGATTACAAAGCAAAAAAAAAAAACAACTCAAAGCAAAATCAGACACTCTGGCATAGTCAGACAGGCAGGTCTGAGTTAGGAAATGTGTCTGTATTAGACGAGCAGATGTTTGCCTGGCTCGGAGAAGGAAGTCTGTGTCGGGTTTTGGCAGTGGCTTGGTGGGGAGCAGTGCACCCTGCTAACTATCTGAATTATGCCATTGACGTCAGCACAGCCATAAAGCAGACACACTACCCTTCCCCTGTGAGCTCTTCTGCCAAAGGGCCTGCGAGTTTTCAAACAAACCTAACCAGGGGGAGGGAGGGAGAGAGAGAGAGAGAGAGAGAGAGAGAGAGAGAGAGAGAGAGAGAGAGAGAGAGCGAGAGAGAGAGAGATTACTTGGATTTGCAAGGCTCTTTTGTTTTGACACTCAAATAGGATCTAGTCCCTAAAAGCTGCCTGGTAAAATATTTGTCCAATATGACATGGAGTGGGTGCTCTGAGTGTCAAGGTTTTATTTCCTTTTTGTGGCTAGGAAAGAAAGATACAGTGTACAAAGAATTATTAGAAGAAGGCGTGCTTTTATTACACAAAGGCATTGTTTCTATTCCATATGGAAACTGAAAAAACAACAATAATAATTCATTAGAATTTCATAAGAACAACCACTGAGTTTCTTTACACAGAAGTAGGCTATCTACTATGAAATGGTGTAACCAAAACGAGAAATGATCATTTCAGAGAAGCATACTCAAGTTGACAGCTGTGCTAGTGGTCATGTTTTTAACTGGTGAAATATACCGCCCGGTCAAAAAAAAGTCACACACTCTAATATTTTCAAGGAGTGCATTTAGCCGTGATCACAGCATGTAATCTCCATGGCACTGTTGCTCCAGTTGGTCAGGTCGAGGCTCAGCAGCATTAATATGGCAGTAAAATGAAGTTTTGAGACCTCAGCATAAGTGACAGTGTGGGCATAATACTACCTAATGTTCCATTTATTTTGGCTCCACAAGCAGAAATCGATCCCAAGGAAGCCACACTAACTTTATATCATATCGATCAGCTGGATAGCGAGCCCACACTGATTTGTACATTCCTGTTAAAGGTGCTTCTGGACAAAGTTTCTTCTATCCTTTCTTTTCATCTTCATCTGACAGGCATTCATATTTTAGGTTGAAAGTTCTATTCCTGAAAAATATCATTTGCAATGTCAACTGATGATGTCACTAACACGCCCATGGTAACGTAGATATAGAGTTACGCACAGTGAGAAGACCCAGTAGTGTTATATAAAATATAAGCGCTCTTGAAACAAACAACTAATTGTTGTGTAATTATAATAATGTACTCATTTGTACTGTATGGTGAATGCTTCGTTGTACAATGAGTTTAATATGAGAGTTTTAATAATAATTGACTTTCATTTAATTAAATTTTATTTTACTTGAATTTACCTTTAATGAACATTTACCAATGTTTTGGAATTTAGCTTCATTTTCTTTTGTTCCAGATATAATAATACCAAGGTCACATAAAGCATTAGCAGAACATTCACTAATGCGTACAGTTGCAAAAGTAACGTTGCTGCAACATTTGAAAAACATCCATTCACACTGAAATTAAAAATTTTCACCATTACATAAATGCTATTGATAACATTTCTACCACTAGAATGTCATTGCAACCATTGCAGCATTGAACTCTGGATTCTGATTGGTCATTAACTTGTGATTAATTTTTTGTGTCCAAAAGTACTGGCTGTAATTGAAATCCCAGATTTGTGAGGAACACAACAGGAACTAACTGGCTTCACAGACATTCCGCAATTTAAAAAATAAATATAAATGGATAAAATTATGATGTTGCATTTTTAATTAAATAAATGGCTTTGGCAAATTAATGTTGTATAAGAGAAATACAACACTTGTAGTGTAATGTGTAATAGCTATTTAGTCAATACTAAATAGAAATCAGTGCATCAGGGCTACCGAGATTGTGGGTTCAAATCCCAGTGGATGCACACAGTTTCTCACAGTAACTCTAGCCAATCATGGCTATCTATGAGCTCATGCCTATGAAGTTGCATGATAGCAAGATCACAGGATAGTGATTTCCTCTAAGTGTTGCGCCAGTCCTGACCTTGTATGAGCAGCAGTTCAAAAAAAAAACCCCGTGTCTGGAAACACGTGGTGACCTGCACCCACCCTGGTCGATAGCTTTCGTGAGACACGGGAAGAAGAACTGTCTAATAGGTGGGAATTGGCCGTGACTAAACTAGGGAACCCCCAAAACCCAAAAAAAAGTCGGCACATAGTAAAACAGTGGAAAGTAATTAAGCTGATGTGGATTTCCATGTCCTCACTCCAGTCACTCCATCATACCCCAGACACATCCTTTCCATACTGTTTCCATGGTATTTAGGACGAAAGAGCTGAGGTGAGAGCAGTGGAAGAAAGTAATAGACCTGGCAACCTAAGAGCGTGACTTTTGATTTGGACACCAGCCATCCTCGCTCTGCCTCCTTCTTCTGTGAATAAAGGATTTGAGTTTTTTAAACAGAAGATATGTTGTTAAGTGGAAGATACATTGTAAAGTAGAGTTTAGGAAATGACTTGGCTTGCAGCTGTTGTTTGTCTTTCTGAAGTCATTGCAGCACGCTGAGTAATCATGCTACTGCGTCCATTTCACCTATTTTCAAGAAATCTGCCAGCATGCTTTAAAATTAAACTTATTTATTGGAATTAATTGGAATATGTCAGCTTTTTCATTTGTGGAGGGGTCAGATACAGAGAATTCTCACACAATCAGTCTTGCAGTGGTTCTGCTTTAAGGGTTCAAGTCAGGTAAAAGGACAAAGCATTGACTTTTTGTCTATGTATGTGTGTGTGTGTGTGTGTGTGTGTGTGTGTGTGTGTGTGTGGGTCGGTGAGTGTTATTCTGTTATCCATCATTCTGCGCTAGCCTCAAAAGCCCTTCTTAGACCAGACATGTGTGTCATTTGCTTTTTATCCAATTATTGATCTACAGATCAACTACAGGCACAGTGGGTAGAGGTGCTGATGCACGGTCCAGGGTCCAATCTGGGAACACGTGCTTCCTGGTTTGGCTTGTGTTTTATCCAATTGCTCTGGTTTCCTACCACCTACCAAAAGCATGCGAATAGGTGGACAGGCCACACTAAATTACCGCTAGGTATGATTGAGTGTGTAAGTGAGTTAATGGACTGGCATTACATCTGGGATATATTGTCGCCTTGCATCCCGGGATAGATTCCTGATCCACAATGATCCTGAGCAGGATAAAGATTTTTTTAAAGCTGAATGGATGAATACAACAGTTGTATCTCGTCTAGTCTAATTAGTCCCAGTCTCACTACAAAACAGTTGCCATTCATCAAATCATTTTACAGCCTAATTATATTCAAAACCACATTTTAGTTTGTTTGTTTTTTTCACTTCACTGAATTGGTATGTTGACAAATATGGTTTTGTGAGTTTGAAAAATCTGAAGAGTAGCTTAAAATGTTTGAGCTGATTTATGAGCTGTTTATCAAACACTAGGGCTTGTGTTTTATTGCTGGCTGCCTAAATATCAAAAACAAATGTCCATTATAATCAACCTTGAAGAGGAGGTTCCCATTTATCCACCCATCCATCCATCCATCTTTTATATATAGTGCTTTTCTGTCAGGCTTGTAGGGAAAGCTGGAATCCCAGCTAACTTTGTTTCTCAGGGCCACCATATTCCCACTCGTATTCACATCTCTGGAAAATTGTAGTTATCCGTTGTCCTAAATTGCATGTCTGCCGACAGTGGGAGGAAACTCTAGCACCCAGAGGAAACCCAGGCAGGCCTGGGGAGAACATGCAAACATAAACCAGAAAGGCCTTGGTCAGCCACCAGGTTTGAAATCAGAATTTTCTTGATGTGGGGCGACAGTGTTAACCACTACACCACCATGCCACCCATCCAGAATCGCATCATCTATTGGAAGACATTTATAGACTCCACCAAGGAGGTGATGTTGTTCCCTCAGTCTATTTGTGTGTTAGTAGGATTGCGCAACAAATTCATTCATTCATTCATTTTCTCATTCTTTTATTTTCTGAACCGCTTAATCCTAATTAGGGTCGTGGGGAGGCTGGCACCCATCTCAGCCGACTCTGGGCAGAGGCAGATTACAGCCTGGACAGCTCACCAGGCCATCGCAGGGCAGAAACACGCTGATGGCAATCCACTGGCCTACTCTTTACGAACGACAGCAATGGTTCTTTTACATGTCTGTCACCATAGACATTCAATATCAATGGCTAGCCTTTGATAACCCAGTTAGCTGCACTGGAGGGCAGCAGTAACTACTTGGTGATAGTGGGGTTTTAACCTCCAACCTTCGAAACAGTAAGCCAGCACCCTAATCACCGAGCCACCACTGCCCTGCTCAACAAATGACGTGGATTTTCATGAAATTTCTACCAGAGGCGGGGCTTTGGGCAAGGAAGTTTCCAGTAGATTTTGGAGATGATTCGGATCAGATTCTGGATCCATTAATTTTTTTTAAGGATTCTTCAATGTTGTAAAATATTTAATATTTTGGTTCATATGGGGGTTTACTGGGCTTGGCGGCAGTTTGTGTTCTTCGAAAGCTCTTGTTTGAAAGCACAATTTGACAGTTAAAATTATATTGAAGTAAGACTCATCTCCGGCGTAAAGGTAGCTAGCCGAGACATTATATTTAAATTGAAGTGTTTAAAAACTAATTCACAAAAAAACAGCTGACAGAGAACAGTTCAAAAGCATGTTGAAAACAAATTCAAAAACAAATTTAATTTGTCTTTGCTACTCAGGCAATAACAAATATAACTTCCGAATGAGAGACGCAACCCCTCCAGTTTCCTGTCTTTACCAGCCAATCACAGTAAAGGTGGGAATTTAAATTTTTCACTTTTGGAGGGTGTTTTTTTGTTGTTTTAATCCCATTTGAAGTCCATGTTGGACATGATCTGTGGCATCACCTTCCAGGTCTTCTTGACTTTTCATCAAACTTCTTTACGTAATTGACTCAGACTCTGTAAACAGGCCCTGGAAAGTAGGTGCAATTTTGACCTTCAAACGAAAAGTGGGTTAGGATGATGAAACAGCGAGGGGTGATGGAAGACAACGTGGCCAAGCCACTAGTGCATGATTCGGCTCCTGTCTTGTATGCCACACTGTAACCAAAAACACCCCCCTGGCCTGTTTTCTTCCTGCTTTGGTGCTTGATTTTGCAGCGTGGCCTCATAAATCTGTGTGGAATATTTTTTGGAATGCCACTTGTGGTGAGAGACAGGGGGCTCACTGTCAAGGGATGGATGGTCTGAAACGGGAAGAGGGAGGAGTGAGTGGCTTGACAGAGATCAGGCCATTGGCTATGGAATATTTACCCTCTCTTTCTCAAGTTTTCTCAATCTTTCTTTCTCATAAACACACATCCACACAAGTATCCAGTGTTAAACTGTAGTAGAGAATCTCATGTCTGTGAAGAGACACTAACCTCATAAATAGATGATGGAATCCTGAAAAAATGTTAATTGCTTCATGGCCTTCGAAATGTCCACAGTATAACCAATTACATTAATGAAATGTTTTTCATATGCTGCTAATTATGTGAGGTGACTGCCTCACTGAATAGGTTTTGGAACGATGGGGAGTTTGGGCTCTTTCTCTGTGTTTCCTGTTCTCTGAAAGAAAAATATGTCTGTGAAAATACAAGCTCATTTTGTGTGGTCTAATGAGTTGACAATTCCTGGGCCGTGTGAGGTCTACTGAGGTTTAGTCCTTCATGTGGTTGGGTTAGGGCGCTCCGCTCCTCCCTGCCTGTTCGCTCAATGCCTCACTTGTTTAAGCACTTATACGTGCTGAGCAGGAGATCCGGCTTCCTAAAAGAAAACATTTCAGTATATCCAGTCCTGTCCTGCTCAAAAATGAACCTGAAGCTGAAATAAAAAGACTACGCACACAATAGAATGAAATAACTACTCTGAAACAATATACAGGATTCATAATCCATAGCAAAACTAAGTAGTTTTATAAGTGTACCTGTTTCTAATGGGGGCAGTAATATGAATATACACATTGTTGTACGGATGTGGGACATCGGAGGGTTCAAAACAATCCTAAAATGGTCATTTGTCTCGGGTTTGGTAAACACCACGGACAATCCTGCTCAAAGTGTCCTTTGTATTCGGTACCTCAGGCCAGAGCATGATAGTCATGCAGCCGTGCGTACACACACTGCCTCTTTTGGATGAATGCTTCACCCCACATGAACCTGTTTTTGTAAATGTGTTTTTATCTGAAGGTTTCCCAAGACTTTAAAATTGCCTCCAAAGTCAAATATATGCTTTCAGGCTCCTTTGTTTAAAAAAAAAAAACTAGATAAAGTAGCAGGTACAGTATGTTTATATAGTACTGAAGGACTACTATTTAGAATTTGGTAGAAGAGACCGGATACATTCCAGTTACACAACTAAGTAGCTAACGGTTATGGGGGTTGCTTAAATGTCAAACAGTTGCAATAGTGGGACCTGAATTCACAACTTTCTACTCACTAGCACACGCTACATATTAACTTCCTTAAACATTTCCCCCGCCATTTCACAGTTAACTCTTGTCTTTGGAAAGGAATAGGTTATCCTCTGTATAAATTATATAAACAATCTTGATGGCATTTCATTTCCTGGGATTGGAACCCTGGAATGTCCCTTCAACTGACAAAATTATTGGAACCTCCTTTTAAGAAATGATTGGCTTGAAATGCTTGAATGATTATATAAAGTCAACTAGAAAAGCACTCAGAGAGGGCAGACCTCCACCAATCTGTTCTTACATGGTTTTAGTGACAGATGAATTATGGTGCCCTCTCTCAGTGCACTGTGGGTGATTTCACCTCCTTGCCCTATCAAGCAATGTTTAAAAATCCTTCGAAACTACCCTGGATCCAGATTCGGATTCAGATCATGCCCAAAATGTAATCATGTCTTTGTTGCTCCAAGACCCACATTTGAATAAAATTTCATGGAAATCCATTTGTTAGTTTTCAGGTCGTTGTGGTCACAATCACACATACAGACAGACACATGACCAATCTCGTAACCTTCTCCCATGGTGGAGTTAAACAATACACCGTGAGTTGAAATAATTCTGGAACTTTGTTTAAAATAATGTCTAGAACTTTTAATACTAAATACAATTAATGGCCTAATTGTCAGCCCAAACATTTTATTTAAAGGGGCCCATTCACTTATCAGGTATATTTAAAAAAAAAACTTGATATCTCTTTGAAATAAACCTGGAATCATCTGCAATGTCTTTCTGAAACTATTTGCTCACTCCTGTATGCAAGGTTTAATGACTCATGCACAGGACACAATGATATTAGTAAACATTACTATCATTTTTATTTCTCTTGAAATCATATGCCTCCTTTTGTTTCCTAATAAACTTGATCTCTGACTTTTCTACTTTGTACGATTTTCTACATCTCGTATGCGCAGGATTGTTCCTCCAGTCACACAGACTTGTTATTATAAACAGACACAACACCAAAACAAGATGTAAAACAGGTGAATAACAGATACCAACCCCGTGAGCTGGAGTGATTTCACCAGGAAACCATTGCATTTAGCCAAAATGAACTGATACTGGAAGATAAAACACGTCGGCTATTCACTAGTGAATGGGCACCTTTAAAGCCTATTGGGAATCAGTGACTGTTAAAAAATGAAGAAATAAATAAAAAATTGACCGCATGGCTCCATGGCTTTCTGTCCTATAAAAATGAAGCCAAAATCAGCCATATTGTCCGAATTGGAGCCTGTGTCTGTGCTGTGAGACGACAGTTGAACTCAGGGGTGCTAATCATTTTATAGGGCTGCCCACTTCTCTTGATAACAGGGTTTAATACATCACAGAGGCTGTTAGTTATTTCATTTCCAGGTTTATCCACAATTTCTTATGATGAATTGTTGTAATGTTTTTAAAGTTAATTTCTGAAGAGTATAAAAAAAATGTGCAGATCTCAACATAGATTAAACCAGCTATTTAAATTCGACATTGTGGACACAAGGAAAGTTTAAAGTGAAATGACATGTATAGACTATTTTGTCATCGAACCTCATGGGGATGGGTGGGGCTATGCGTTATTTTTTTACAGTCACTATTCAAATTGAAGAGAGCAAGTCAATCCATGTACAAAGTCGAATTGTTCTGCATGGAGAAGTGTTCAAGATGTCAGTGCTGTAATTCTCACCAGGGCAGGCTTCACCAAATTTTTATTGCAGAGAGGGCTGTATGATAAAATCGCTAATATGTGGGGCTACTGAATTCAAATGTATGCCACACTTGTCAGATTTTATTTTGTAAAAAATTTTGAAAACATGCATCATTTTCCTTCCACTTTAAAATTATGTGGCACTTTGTTTTGGTCGATCACATAAAGTCCCAATAAAATATGTTTACATTTGTGGTTGTAACGTGACAAAAAGTTTCAAGGGGTATGAATACTTTTGCCAGCCACTGCAATTCTGGAGTTGACTGTATGAACTGTAGACTGTAGAAGCTGGGGTCATTTGAAATAGCTAGTGATCATCATGTTTATTCTTATCGAACTGATCTACTTCACTTAACAGATTCGCGCGCACATTGCCACTCTTGCCATGCAAGCAATGAAAGTCATAGCTGTCGCCACAATCACCCCACATCCTCTCCATTCTGTCACACCTTACACCTATGCACAGAAAGTGTGTACACAGAGACACAGAAATCTTTGTCAAACTGAAGTGCATCATAGTAACCTGATGTAAAATCCTCCAAAATGCAACACACATTCGCGCACTCATACATTTACACATTTTGAAGCCACAAAACCCCAACCGTTTGTAGCATTGATACTACTTCTTATAAACAACTCGCCCACGTTTGCCCTTATTTGACCCAAAAACTTTACGCAAGTGCATATACTCATACAGTACACACCCACACATAAAGAAAAGATATTACATCTAACGCATTATTACTGGAAATGTCAGAGTGACATTTTAAGGATGCAATTCAGGATCTCCTACACAGCTGTGTGGTTATCAAACGGGAAAATGACCAGATAACAGTTTATTACAGAAGTTTGTTTTCTGTTATTCATGGAAGAACCTTTTTCGTTAACATCCACTCCCTGTAAGATCACTAAACGGATACAGATGACCTCATGCTTTGTGGGTAGATGCAAGATGGGCATAAGTCAGATTTTTTTCCTGGACTATTGCCACTAGCTCCAAATGTTTTTGTGTGTGTGTGTGTGTGTGTGTGTGTGTGTGTGTGTGTGTGTGGTAGTGGAGAAAACCCCTATTACGCATATGTGGTCAGCCACTTCACAAATGCTTTCATGCACACGTTGTCTGACTCTTATTTTACTGCACAGGGACCAAAGAGGTATAGAAAGAAATATACTTTTATCTTAAATTTTTGTAACCTGTGTGTGTGTGATAGAGAGAGAGAGAGAGAGAAAGAGAGAGAGAGAGAAAGAGCACAGGGGTGTATGACAGTTGAAAAGCTGCTTATGTCTTTTTCACAACCTTTAATTTCTGATAATGCTAATAAGGATCTTCGTGAAAGTGCGTCACCCTCATCTCTACACTCCACTTTATAAAAATTACATGATAAAAGATGAACAAAAACACTTGATCCACATGTCATAAAATCAGGATTCCCACTTATCTCCAGTTTATAGTTTGTTATGAAATGATAACATGCCTGTTTGCTGTGGTAGTGCACTCAGCCTCAATACAGATCCAGGTTTTTCCCCCATAGCAGGTGAAAGGAAACCTTCTTTTAAAAGAAAAGGGAAGAGAAACACAGCTGAGTGGCAGTGTCGAGAAACTCAGAGTGTATCTGAGAAGACTGACGCTTGAAATCTAGACTCTGGGGCAATGGTGGCTCAGCGGTTAAGGCTCTGGGTTACTTATTAAAAGGTCAGGGGTTTGAGCCCCAGTACCTCCAATCTGCCTCTGTTGGACCCTTGAACAAGTCCCTTAACCCTCAACTGCTCAGTTGTATAAACACAATAAAAACATAAGGTGCTCTGGATAAGTGCGTCTGCCAAATACCATAACTGAAAGTGTAATGTGGGTATTAGTTCCACTTTCCCCTACAGACTCATAATTATTGTCAACGTTCATGAAAATGAGCCAGAATAAAGATAAAAAATGCAATGAGTAATATTTTGAGATTAAATACATATATATATATATATATATATATATATTTATGCAATTAAAAAAACCCTTAAGTATTTTTTCTTAGTGCTTCAAAAATATTGGCGCCCCGACTTAATACCAACACTGAGCCTCTTAATGTAATATCTATACCAAAGATAAAGAGCACTGAAACTCCCCTCATGCTTAATGCTGTTAATAAGTGTTTTTAAATCAATTACCTGTAAGTCGACAACCATCTGTTTCTTTGGTGCTGAAAGTGTTTTACTTTCTTCCCATGGTTATGCACGACAAAGCAGTTTGACATGTGTGCAATCTTCTCATCAATCAAAATCAATAATTGAGTTTCTGATATAACACAATACAAAGAGGCAATAACAAATTAATTGCATGCCTGGGGACAAGGAAGCAAAATTGTCTGTGCTGTGCTGCCTGGGTGGGAGAGATGGCATACTCTCTCTCTCTCTCTCTCTCTCTCTTTCTCTCTCTCTCTTACTCTCACTCTATACCTTACTCCCTTGTCAATCACTATCTACAGCAGTAACCAATAATGGGTATCTCTGAGCTCGTGTATGCAGAAGAGGGTAGATAGCACATGCTTCGGAGCAGCAGTTTGAAAATAAGCTTCATATGTTTTACAGAAAGTCTTCACCCTCCCTGTGTTTGGTGGTATGATGGGGAGAGCTGGAGGGTTGCCCTCACTTTTTTGGGCTGTCAATATTTTTGATACTTTTTTCCTTGAGTAAAAAGTCTGTCCATCCATCCATTTTTTGAACCAAATCTTACTCTGGGTGAAGGCAAGATGCACCCCGAACACCCCACCAGTCCATCGCAGGGCCAACACACACAACCAGTCTCACTTACACTCGCCCTTGGGACAATTTGGAACAATAAATTAGCCTAATGTGCACGTCTTTGGGCTGTGGAAGGAAACCGGAGTACCTGGAAGAAACCCTTGCAAGCACAGGGAAAAGAGGCAGACTCCATAAAGAAGCGCCCCTGCCAAGCCCAGGACTTGAACCCAGGAGCTTCTTGCTGTGAGGTGGATGTGCTAGCCACATGTCATTGTGCCACCTTGAGTAAATAGTGTTGCTGAAAATCAAATTCATATGAAAATAATTTTTGCTGCAGGAAGCAATGGTTCTCACAATTGCTTGAGTGAAACACATGTGCGTATAATTGGTTTTGAAGCATGCCAATCATTCTAGAGTTGACTGTAAGGAAGCTTTAGTATCTTAGGTTCTCTTAGGTGACGTGGGCTGAATTCTCCATCATTCGGTGTTGTGTTTCAGTGTTTCTCGTTTTTTTTCCACACCCAAACATTTCCAGGCAATATCTTGAGAAAGACTTTGGCAATCCTCATTAAACTTTGCATACTTACTCCTTTGGATTTTTTTACATTGGATATTTTTTATTACATGGATAATTTTACAGAACTCTATGTTACGATTTCATGGAATTATTAGCTTTGTTGTCTATTAAACCGCTGTGCCTGGCGCTCAATCCATTTGAATTTGTATTTACATTTATCAGTAAGTCTCGTTCATTTCATCAGACATCTCTCGTGGTGTGCGGACTATCAAGTACAGGAACCTGATATACTGACATACCACTGCATTCAGCTAGCTCCATTATCACACCTTACTCCACCTTAACACCTGTAAAAGGGAAACTGCTAGGAGTTCAGATCTGCAAATTACCATGTAACCTATAGAGATATGAATTATTATTGATGCGCAATTTCAGACTCCATGTTTACAGTATGCGGTTGAAATTATTCACTGGCTTTGGAATAAAATGTTTTGGGAAGAACAGAGCTTTAGAGTATCTATGTGAGGCCATCCACAAAAAATGTGCTTTTAGGTTCGTACGCCTCCTTATGTCCCCCCTTAGCTATGAATCCTTACAGCTTTCCAACTATTTTTTGCTCCTTCAGCTGTTTGCATGTTTGTTCGGATGCAAGTCACTCTGAATCAGAGATGGCTAGTGACTGAATGACCGAATATGTACGCAAATGTAGTTCTCCGCTGCTGTGTTGTTATGCAGCTGCGAGTCCCAAAAAGCAGCATAACACGTACACAGATGAGGCACACAAGGACTCATCTGTGTCCAGCAGAGCCTTCATGAGTCCTTCCCCTGTTTAACAGAGCTCAGGCTTCACTCTGGTCTGCATTCACCAGATTACAGGCTGGAGTCAGAACGACTTCATGGACTGTTAGCATGTGCGTGCACTGTATATGCAGTGAAGCTGTGGTTTAATATGTTTTAATATACGTGTGTGTGTGTGTGTGTGTGTGTATGTGTATGTGTATGTGTATGTGTATGTGTGTGTGTGTGTGTGTGTGTGTGTGTGTGTGTGTGTGTGTGTGTGTGTGT
>JBCNYH010000006.1:8263982-8283688 GCA_039654325.1 Tandanus tandanus | reverse complement strand
TGCAGAATTGGTGTTTTTGGGGGGTGGCTTGGAAGTAAAAAAAGACAAAACTAGACATTTGTGCACAAATATTCAATGTGGTTTCACTTCCTGGGGTTTTGACTCTTTTTTTTTTTTTTTTTTTTTTTTATAATTTCTTTCTATATGGTCACATGATTTATGTACCAACAGGATTTATGATGCTTTTTTATGACTTCAGTAAACCCCAGCACTGAATGTGCATGTATTTACAGTGGATACAGTTATCTACTGTACATACTTTCCTATGAATGTCTTTTTAACTTTTTTTTTTCTGTAGTCATAACAGTTGTTTCTGATCTTCGAGAACATTTAATATTTAATATGATACAAAAGACAACCTGAGTAAATGAAATTCACCGTCTTCAAATGATTCTATGATTTGTGTGGACAAATTTTGGCCCACTCGTTTAAACATATTTCTTTTAATTCTGGATTTTCTTCTGTGAACTACCCTTTTCAATCCAAAACTATGTCAGAAACATAATAAAGGCTTTGTATTGTACATATGTAAATTTATGGGTGTGGTATGATAGTGTTTCCTCATAGAAATAAAAAATTATGGCTGAAGTACAGGTTTGTGCTCCTCTAAATATTTAGACCTGTTATAGTGCTTTTATTCTTCCCAGACATTGACATATAAACCATTAGATTGACTTATTCTTCTGCTAACAGGCATGTCAAGGATTTTACCCGGTTGACATATTGGCACGAGAGCACTGTTTCCCTTTTTAGCCGGAGGCACAAGGCAGAGACCTTCACCAGAAATGGCTCAGTGCTGTGACTCTCAAAATTGTAACTGTAGGGCTCTGGGCATTATAGCTCATTAAGTTTAAAATAGAACACTCACTCATCTTCTCACTCAATTGGTTACCACTTAATCCTACTAGTGACGTGCGAGGTTGGCGCCTATCTCAGCAAACACTGGGCGAAGGTGAGGTACACCCTGAACAGCTCGCCAGACCACTGCAGGACCAACACACACATCACACTCACACCTAGGGGCAATTTGGAACAGCCAATAAGCCTAATGTGCATGTCTTTGGACTGTGGGAGAAAACCGGAATACCCGAAGGAAACCCATACAAGCTCAGGGAGAACATGCAGACTCCACACAAAAACGCCCTCGCCAAGCCTGGGACTCGAACCCAGGACCTTTTTGCTGTGAGGTGGATGTGCTAACCACTACACCACCATGTGGCCTAAGATAGAACAGATCACTTAAAGAAATATCTGCGTACATGTGCTGTATATACATATTGTTAAAGCTGATTGGTTTATATATTTATTGTAGACTGCATAGGAATGGTGAGATAAAAAGATAAGCAAGTATGAGGATACTTAAAAAGAGCTACATTGTGATGATGAACGACTGGGTTTGAAAAAGCAGGGCTTGTTGGGTGTTTCTGGTTTGTAAGTACCTACCAATGGTGGTCCCAGGAAGGAACTGGCAAGAGTGTCATGAGTGCCCAAGATCAGTTCATCTAATTGAAAGGGAAATTAGTTTTTTCCAGTAAAGCCTCCTATTACCCATCAATCACCAAGTAAATAAACCTAATCCCGGGGGTTCTTGTGTCCATTTGGACGCTCTTCTGTCTCTGAGAATGAAGCAAACACCTCATAAGGCATGCCGAAAAGACAGCATAAAATGTACGTGGTGCCCACATTCATCATTTGTTAACTGATTTATTCAGTTCAGAGTTCACAAAATATATGAACGTGTTCAGTGAGTACTGTTGATTGAACACATTCTTGCGCAAAAAGTATCTAAAGGTCACTAATGTGCGTAGGGAGCAAAAGCTAGCACGTCTGGCCTGATCCCAAAGAAAGGCTGCTGTAACACAAACTGCTGAAACGGAAAAGGTGACAGGACGCACAGTGCATTGCATCTTGCTATGTGCACTTCAGAGATTTTTCTCTGTTTCATGTGAGCACACTAATATAAAAATCGGGAAAGAAATGCAATTAATACTATTAATACTTTACTGTTACTGATTTATTATACTGCATTAGCACAGGGTGGTACGGTGGCGTAGTGGTCAGCATGTCCACTTCACAACAGGAAGGTCCTGGGTTTGCGTTCCGCACAAAGTGTTTCTGTGTGCAGTTTGTACGTTCTCTCTTTGCTTGCGTTGGTTTCCTCCGGGTACTCTGGTTTCTTCCCACAGTTCAAAGACATGCACTTTAGCCTAATTGGCTGTTTAAAATTGCCCCATGTGTGAATGTGGGTGCAAATGGTTGTGTGTATTTTGGCCCGGTGATGGTCTGGTGAGCTGTTCAGGGTGTATCCTGCCTTCTGAGATAGGCTCTAAGCTTGGCATGACCCTGGTAGGATGAAGCGGTTTGCAAAGTGAGTGAGTGAGTTCAGTGTATTAGTTTTTGTGTGTGTGTGTGTGTGTGTGTGTGTGTGAGTGAGTGCATTAGCACAAAAATAAAGGGTTGGGATTCTTTTTTCCCTGACCTCTCTGTGTGTGCGTGTGCGTGTACATGTGTATTATGTAATTAAGTGCAGTTCAGTACATGGCAGCTGTCCCCTTTTAGCTCCATTATTCTATTAACATTTCTCTAAACTGGCCAGATGTGACTGATCAGGCCATCCGTCTGTGGTTTGTCTCAGTTTTTGGGTCTCAGCTGTACTCCAAATATTCCGTCATTAGGTTTACATGTCTTTCTCGGCATCTAATCAGTTTTAGATGCCAAGCACAGCATTCTTGCTTTCATTTCTGTCGTGAAGAAACATGCTATTTCAGCATTATATGCCGCTGGTAAGTCATCATGAACATTAAGTTCTGAGTGTCTTTCACAGGATAAGCAGAAGATGGAAGATTCACGGATAACGTATGAACAAAATGTCCTAAAAAGACAGAAAAGAAACTTGGCTTGACGTTCGTGCTTGTAGTTATGTGTAGTTTTAACATGGGCGTTGAGCTCCAGATAATCTGCACACTTGATCTAAAGCAATTTTTATGTCTATTTAAAGCAGCGAGAATTTAAAATGCTGCTTTGGTAGTAAAGCCAAAGCATCATGTGCCTCAGGGCTTATGGTTTTAAACAGCAGCTCTAAACTAATTGTTTTTATGGAGGTGGTGTGTAATTTTTGATCCTGAAAACTGATACTCAAAAATAAAATAAACTGCAATTGTCTGTCTTTAAATGTTCCATAACTATGGCTAAAAGAGAAGACAGCACTTTAACCTCATTCAATTCTCTTGATTACGTTCTTTTTTTCATTGCAAAATTCTTAGCTAGATAGATAGATACTGTCTATTTTATCAATTTTATGGGCAGTTATTTGAAAAGTCTCAGAGTGATGTCGTCATCAAGGCCCAAGTTAGCATGGTGTAGTATTTTGACACATCCATGCCATTTTTTTGACAGATTCGTGTTGGAGGAAAGGTGTGCCTGTGCACATGGAATCTAGTTATGTTTGAAGCCATACTCTTCTATGTTAACTATGGCCTTTGTGATGTCATCATTCTGAGACTCCGTTTTCACTGAGAATAATCACCCATAAAATCAATAAAATATCAGCTATCAGTCTAAGATTTGATTGGTGCATATATAGTTTCCCAGCCATCTCATATGTGTTAAAAACTATATAGTTTCCCAAATGGTGATGGAAAGCAAAGGGATACTACTACTACTACTAATAATAATAATAATAATAACTTTACCTCATAGAAAAAGTGCATTGTCTGTTTTCTTTAAGATTTTAAATAATTTTAAAATTCAGAATGACATGAAGCTAATGAAGTGCAGCTAACTGGGTTATCAAATGCTGGCCATGTCTCTCACTGTCTGTGGTGAGAGGCATGTAAAAGAACCATTGCTGATTTTCGTTAATAGCAGGCTGCATAGCCGTCAGCGTGTTTCTGATTTAGGAATAAGCGGTTCAGAAAATGAATGAATGAATGAGAATGACATGAATTTAAAGAATGACATATACATTTTAAATATGTGTTTGGTCCATTAATAATGCTGCTACATTTGCTAAAGAAAAAAAAAGGCCATTGAAATGACTCCCTGTTGTTCATAATTGATTCTTTTATAACTTTGTTAATTTTTCTTAAAGGGTGTTATTAATTCTTGAATTTAGGCAACACACTTGCACGATTCTCTACAAAAAATTGAGGAACTTGGTGAACCATTTCTATGCCTCTTTCAGTAAATGCAGCAGCAAAAAAAGTCTTGTGAATGATAACCCACCCAGTAAATATTGAAAATATAACATAGTACACAGTTTGGGTGAACATGACATGCTGTTGAAGAAAAATAGTGGGATGGTGTGATGTGGCCTGATGTGAAACTGGGAACTGATACCACCCAAAAGCTTATTATCTTGCACTCCCAGCCACTGTTTTATTCCTCTTATATCACAGCAGGTTGCCAGTAATTACATTTTTTATTTATTTAAGAATGACTTTGATGCTTGTTCCATGTCTGTGCTTGAGACATGAAGAATGATGTCACCACAGCTCACCAAGAATAATAAAAAAAAAAAACATACAATCTAACATTGACAGGCAAGAAAAACAACACCACACATGAACGGGAACACGGAACATGAACTTCTTAAACGGATAATTAAACTAACAAGGCAGGTGATACAAATAAATGTGGAAATCATCTAGTGAAAGGTGGTGAAAAGAAAACCAATTGTTAACCTTTCCTGCTTTCACTCTAGACTGTAGTCAGGAAACGCAGGGAAGACTTATTTATTTACGTCATCTGGGGCTGAAGTTGATTCATCCCTTAAAAGAGCCATGCTACTTTTATAACACCATCAAAAGAGGTATATATCAGAAGCTCTGCTTTTAAGCCGTACAAAAATCCATGTATTAGTCTTGTGTACACTGATGTTAAACTTATGGACACTGTTTTGATCCATGTTGTTTTAAAGATTAGTTTAATCTGCAGCCTCAGTGTGGTCTGCTTTTGCTGCCATTGATGCTCATATGCATCTCAAGTAAAAAAAATATATAGCTACAGTCTCCAGGTAAAAATGACCGAACGTAAATTGTGTTATTGTTTAGAAGTGAAAGACCCAGAGTGAGAAAAATACCCCAAACCAAGGAGCCAATGCTAACAGTCTGTGAGCCAGGCCACTGAAGAAAAGCCTGTGGCTAATGTTGTCCCCTGTCCATTCCCTTGTTTCTCTTTGCTCCTAGCTGTTTGCTAAGTATCAGCCAACATGTCTGCTTACATAACTGATAACTTGCGATATCTACAGTGTGTCTCTCTTGGTTGGTCTGGTGCTGTTGATGAAATGTCAGTTTGAAAAGGTGTCCTTTCATCATCTGGTCCCAGTGTTTGGACAGGGTGATGTAAAATCCATTGGCAAAGAAAAACAAGCCTTGATTCTGTGTTTAGAGACCCTGAAGTGGGGATAGAATGTTAATGATGTTTCTTTTCACTACTATATTGGACCGTAGCAGTGCTGCTCCAGTGGAGAAAATATGATCAATTATTCATAGCATGTTTCTAAAATTAAGATATTTAAAGAAATATAATACTGGAAAGCATTTACTGTGGAATTGCTGAGCACTGAATCTGCTATCAAATCGCTGAACAAATCGCGCTTTATTCATGATATGATTATACTGATGTGTGATTTTATTTGTTGAACCTACCGTGGATCTTTTGTTGTGTATCCCTGCGTTGCTCATCTGTTCTACATTAGCACCTGTTCTACATTATCATCGATTCTAGGGAAAAACTTTTTCACAAGCACCACCTTCTAAATTCATGGACACTCATTGCAAAGGAAACAACTGTAACATTTACCTTTTTTTTTTTTTTTAATACAACTGAGAAATTGAGGATTAAGGGCCTTGCTCAAGGGCCCAGCAGTGACAGCATGGTGGTACTGTGGTTTGAGCCCTCGACCTTTGGATCAGCATCCAGAGGCTTAACCACTGAGCCACCACTACCCAATCAGTAACGGTGTGTTTGTGCTGTCTGTGATCACGCCCTCTGTTGCTGCTTGGCCGGAATATTGTTGTATTGCTCACACTGAGCCACTTACATTGTTTCCTTTCTACAGAGCCAACACCAGATATGTACTTTTTGGACAGCTTGCAGACCATGAGGAGAGAAGTATATTGGACTATAAGCAATGAGTGCACCTTTAAGGGCCGTTGTTGTACAAGTTTATTCGAAGGCACTGTTGAATGCTCTGCCCTGACCATTAAGCAAATCTTTCATTCAATTTCAGAAATCACCTCATCCTGATTACAGTGAATCTGGAACATGTTGCGATAACTTGGGTTTGGAGAAACCCTGCTCCAGTCACTTGTCCCTTGCAGGGCACCATACATACACATTTTCACCTTCATTCATTATGCTCATTTACACCTAGAGGCAATTTAAAGATGCACATTCACTAGTGAATAGCCGATGTGTTTTATCTTCCATTAGCAGTTCATTTTGGTGAAACCAACCCAGCTCCTGGGCTTAGTGTCTCTTGTTCACAAATTTTTGTCTTATTTTGGTCGTGTGCCTGGAACACAGTGCGTGAGACCAAATTTTAGGAAACCGGGGAAAAAGTAATACAATTTTAAAAGAAATTATTTACCGTGCAACATTGCACATGCGCTCGCTCTCTCTCTCATACACACACACACACACACACACACACATGCTCAGTTGACGCCATACACTCTCTCTCTCACTCTCTCACTCTCTCTCACTTGCTCATATACACACACACACACACACACTCTCTCTCTCTCGCTCTCGCACACGCACACACACACACACACACACACACACACACACACACACACACACACACACACACACACACTGCATCCTGCATGTTTAAAGTTAATTTATATCTTAGCAATTTTTCACTGTTTGCATCCTTTGTACCTGTGTTGACCTGATAACTGCATGGCAGCCATGATGAATTCTGTGCTCTCACATGCCTCAACATGGTGTCGTTTATTAATATTGTTGCGCCCGATGCAGGGGTCATTGAGACTCACATACAGGAATATCCGGAATGTTTCAGAAAGTCTTCATGGCTGATTTCATTTTATTTCCAGGAAATAACACCTGTGTTTCATGTTTATTTAATATGCCTGGCAAATGAATGGGCCCCTTTAACAACACCTATATGAACATAAAACTCCACACAAACTGTAACAACCAGACCCTGTGGCTGTAAGGCAGTAATGCTACCTGCTGCACCACAGTGAGTAAAGCAAATCACAGGACTGTTATCGTCCTCGTGCATTCTTTGTTTCTATAGAAACCGTTCATTCAGAAGGATTTGTGTGGAGGATGATCTGTATTATCTCAGACTAATAATGAACCCAATATAATAATTTAACAAATACAATGTGCAGTTGTTAGGGGTAACGTTTTCTCGAAGGAGATTCTCATTAACATTTTTGTAAGTAGTCGCCAGTGGCAGTGTGTTGGGTAATAGTACGTTTTCCAACACTGGAGAGTCATCATGTATGTTTTGGTAAATTGACAAGCTGCTTAAGGTCCTGTTTTTGTATTAATACGTTAAGAAAGAAAAAAGACTATATGTGTATAGCTGCTCGCTTAAGTGATGATGAAAACTGCTGATAAGTACATCTGGAGTTTACATCATTTACATTGACGGCATTTGGCAGATACTCTTATCCAGAGCGACTTACATTTATCATTGTCATACAACTGAGCATGTGAGGGTTAAGTGCCTTGCTCAAGGGCCCAACAGTGGCAACATGGTGGTATTGGGGCTTGAACCCTCTCAATATTCTATCAGTAACCCAGAACCTTAACCACTGAGCCACCACTTCAAGGACATCAAGAACCACTGCTGGAAAGGTTCTACATATACTTTCTAGATCATTTTTTTCTTCTCTTGTGCTTCTGGGCCGTTGGATAATGTGTTTTCTCCATCACAAAGGGTTCCATGGAGATATCATTTAAAAAATAAAAGATTAATTATTAATCCAATAAAACCGTGAAGTACCCTTGAAGAAATACTTTTTTTCTTTAAAAGGTGTTTTACTTCAGTCGGATATGTTCACCATTTGCTTGTGCGCATGTTCATGGGATTTCTTAAGCTTTTATTATCTTTACAGACTAAAATTGGGTCTCCAGACAGCGTCTGTTCCAGTTTTGGGATTAGGTCAATACTGTGAGGTATTCAGGCATCATTTCATCAGATCGAAGAGAGAGAGTGAGAGAGAGAGAGAGACAGAGAGATAGAGAGAGATTGCAGGTGAAGTAAAGCAATGCTGCTTGCTGTAGCTTGGTATAGCTGTAGTTCTTTTAACCTCAACAG
This sequence comes from Tandanus tandanus, assembly GCA_039654325.1. Lineage (NCBI taxonomy): Eukaryota > Metazoa > Chordata > Actinopteri > Siluriformes > Plotosidae > Tandanus > Tandanus tandanus. Next base: position 8,275,386 of record JBCNYH010000006.1, on the reverse strand, counting down.
TAATTCCTGGTTCAGCAGTTCTGCCATGTAATGATACATGAAACTGAGCAATAAGCCAGAGCACCTTCTGTGCATTTTTTCTTTTTAATTTTTATTTTTTGCTCTGTTCTAGTAGGTATTCGTGTTTGGTTGGAATAAAGAATAGCATTAACATTAGCAGCTATGTTGTCGTAATTATGGCTTAGACATATTGACCTAAAAGATATCTTGCTTTAGGTCTGGGGTATTTAACACTAATTAAATGTCCAGATGAGCAAACATCAGGCGGTTAGCATGGTTAGGACTTTCACCTCACACCAAGAAGGTTCTGGGTTTGAACCTGCTGCTTAACTGGGAGCCTTTCTGTGAGAAGTTTGCATGTCTATGTAGGTTTCCTCTGGCTACTTTGGTTTTCTCCCACAGTCCAAAGAAACGCTAAGTCAATTAGCCCTCTTAAATTACCCATTGTTGTGATGGTTGTCTGTCTCTCTGCATTACACCACGGTCTAACACAGGCGGAATTATTTTTAGTGCAGAAGATGGTAAATGGTAGTTCATCTGGCATTATCCCCTAAGTATTCCGGGGTCTTTCATTGTTATACTTGAGAGCTGGGCTGCCACTTTGAGAACCGGGAGGGTGTGGCTTTCATTCCTGGAAAGATTGGTCATGTTGAAATTTGCCATGGGTAAAGCACTGGATCAATTAAATCGTGTTATTTTCTATGTGTACTGCCTTCATTTGCATATTTTCGTGCTCATATTTGCAACAAATCTCTAAAATCTGGTAAAATTAGCACAATAGTCCCAGCCAACTATGTACATCAGCCAGCTATGTACGACCTTAGTGTTAGCTCTGCGAACCTTTCGCCCAGTACCAGCTGTGGTGCCACAAAAGGGGTTTTGTTAAAGGGACTGTAATGGTTGAAGTTTAGTTGTGTAACTATGGCCATGGACATGTTAAATTGTATTTTATCATCAAATGTTTTGCTGGGTCCAGACATGGTTCCAAGGTTCATCTGTTAATAACTTCTGTAATAAGTGATGTCATATTCGGGGGTGCGAGGGGCACATCAACAAAGTATGCGACTATTAACCTGGAGATCCCATGAGTCTACAGGAGCTGAAGGACCGAGTTCTCACGGCAGTGTGATTACCAGCCAAACATGGGTGTCTGTGAGCTCATTTGTACAAAGGGGCAGATATCGCTTCTCCTCAGAGTGTGTTAGGCTGCATGTCACAGAGGGAATATTTGCACGTGCATGATTACGGCCCTCCCTGGTTGATGGTGCTCGTGTGTGATAGGGAGGCAATACTTGGCGGGTGGGAAATGGGTAAATTTAGGGGAGAAAAATCTAATTAATGGGATGGAATTAAACAATTTCTCCTAATGCCTTTTTTTTTTTTTTTTTGTACAGACAGTCCATGTTGGCTGAGTATAGATCGTAAACAGTTTGTAATCTCTGAGAGAGTTTGCTCATGGGTGCATGTATAATTTGAATAGTTCTGCTTTTTGAAATGTGGCCTGTAAAAATTTCTTTTAGCCTGCCTCTTAAAGCAGCAGGTTCCATAGACATGTTTTGGTCCGTCGACTTATTTATATAGAATTATTTATATTCTCAGTAGTTTGATGCTCAGTTAAGCTAAATGAAAATTTTTATCTATCTATGCTGTTTATACATCATTGTTCTGCTCGAAAGCCTGTCTGTGCATGCTATGTCATCCCAATAAGTCGAGCTTCTCTTCCCTTGACCCACTTTAGGGCATGTACTGTATGACCCTCACTGAAAGTGAGCTCAAAGTCTTTTCTAGTTGGTCATATGTGATTTGTTTAAAGCTCATTGGACATTTTCTTAGCTCCAGTGATTACTGTGAGAGTGTTAAGTGTGAATAAAAGACTAGGAGATGTAATGGTCATTGATTTTATTTTCTGGCTTTACTCGGCACTTAGTCATTTTTAGCATGAGTCATTATATGGGGGTTTATATGTCAAGTGCTACAGAAGTGATGAAGAATGTTATACCGTGATCTTCAGAAATAGACCGACACGCTTCATTAAACGAGCAAAAAATGTTACATAAAATAAACATTACACATTCAAAAATTTCCCACGCAAAAAATATGAGAGGTGATTTATTTTTTGTTTCCGCAGAAAAATATTGTCATTAGAATGGCTTTTTAAAAATTATACATATTTTTCTCTTTAAAAATATTTAGCCAAAATTATAGATACTATTGGGCAGCACTGTGGCATAATGGCTAGCACGTCTGCCTCACAGCAAGAAGGTCTTGGGTTCGAGTCCCAGGCTAGGCTGAGTCATTTCTGTGTGGAGTTTTAATTTTCTCCCTCTGCTTGCGTAGGTTTCCTCTGGGTGCTCCGGTTTCCTCCCCCAATCCAAAGACATACACATTAGGCTAATTTCCCCTAATTGTTCCAAATTGCCCCTAGGGTTTGAATGGTTGGCTCTGGTTGGTATGTCGCCCAGAGTCTCCCGCGGCCCTAGTAGGATTAAGTGGTTCAGTGAATTGTAAGTAAGTGTGAGTAAGTGATTATAGATATTGTTGATTAGGTTCATTATTTCATGTTGATTTGCAAAGATATGCAAGTGGGGTCCAATTCCGATTTTGGTGGGACAGGTCGAAATGAATTATCATGCTCAACTTATGCCAACTTAGGCGACTATCTAGTGTGTAATATTCAGTTGAGAGTCAACGACACATAGTCATCCAATATACAGTCTGACAGATTATTTTCATTCTTTGCATAGGAAGCAAGGTCAATCTCAAGGTCAGTCCATCCCATATATCTTGCAATAGAACTCGTTCTATACATTATAGCCTTTGGGTGTGGAAATTTACTAACTGTCCTATCCGCTGATCTTTCTCTGTGGGAAATTTTCACAGAAAGAAAGAGCAAGGGGCATCATGATTCTTGTCCCAGTGGACCTCTAGAAGTGTTTATTGCAGTTCCTGTTTTCGAACACTAGGTGCAGCAACAATTATGGAGTCTAATTGTACAGTGACTGATCTTCCCAATGACTGCTCAACATCTAGGTGAACAAATCAGTAGAGCAATTATACCTGTCAATTATTTTTTTTCTATTCTTTTTCTTTGGACTGCTGACATTAAGGGGCGCCACAGCGGATCATCCTTTTCATCTCGCTCTGTCCTCTTCATCCATCTCAGTCATGCCAATCACCTACATGTCCTACAGCTGATTATCGTTTAAGATGGAACATGTTGAGGCTGACACCCACCCAGCCCTATAAAAGGTTTATCTTATTTCATTGGAAAGAGACTCATGAGCCCATGGGACTGGGCGGCAGTGTCTCGTCCGTACTGCATGATGCGTATCTGCAATCTGCTCCAAAGGCTGAGTGCAAAAGATACCATCAGTAAACAAAGCAGAGGATAATGTTTCATAACAGCGGTGCTTTTTGGGTGCTTGAGGAGCTATTATACAAAAAAATGTAAATATACACATTATTATTTCCTTTTTAAAAGGTTTTACTCTAGCTTGAGTATATTCTTGACTTCCTGTGTGTCTGTATTTATTTATTTATTCATTTATTTTGGTCTCAGTGGTATTACTAATGGTACAGATTGCTATGTAATGTACAGTGCTAAACAAATTTATTAGGCCATCTGCCACAACTGAGAGAAATGCAAATTGTTTTTAGCCTGGGATTTATATATCAGGAAGACAGCGATCCCCAATATTAAAGGTGCCTCCTCACTTACCAAGCATAATATACAACCAATAAATGCGGTGTGATCAAGTGGAAATAAAATTCGTCCTCAAACCATTGACTTACTTCTGTACGCAAGTATCAGTGATTCCTGCACCAGGCGTGGTGATATTAGTAAACATTGCCTTTTTTTTTTTTTTTCACTCTCTCGAAATAGTATGCCGCCTTCTGTTTCCAACACTTGCTCCACCCTCTATGAATCGGTGTTGCACTGCCAAGTTCTTGTACAAAATTGATCCTGTGGTCATGCAGTCTTGTAATTGTTAGTGTAAACAGACACAGAACCAAAACAAGATGGAGAACAGGTGAATAAGAGAAATTTAGCCTGTGAGCTGGAGTGATTTTGCTGGGAAACCTTTGTTTTCAGGCAAATTGAACTGATAATGGAAGATAAAACGTATCCGCTGTTCACTCGGGAATGTGCACCTGTAAGCTACTATGGAACGACAACCTGGAATATTGGAATTATTTGGAATAATACAATTTGGAATGCAGTGCTACAGAAACTGTGGGAAAATATGTAAAACCAGTGGTTTTAAAGGCCAAATGAGGCCCTGCTTAATACTGAGCTGTCTGTTGAATTTTACATTTAGGTCATTTGTTTAAAGTTCTTTCTTCAACTAGCAAACCGAAATAAAACGTGACTTGTAAGACACTTTTAAAAAATATTTGTATTTTTCATTTGACAGGCCACCTATTAGACTTGTTAAGCACGGAACACAACAAAACATCATTATTAAGCATTTCCGTTTTCCGTTTGTTTTGAAAACCCCTTTATTCCAGGCTGTGTGGTTTATTTTCATGGTTCTCCTCACTTCCTGTCTGCTGTAAAGCCATGTTGTTGTGGCTGTCTCTGGATAAGATTAGGCCAGGCTAGCTGCTGTTAATTATGTTACTGCCTCCATCACGTGCATGCATACGGATGTTATTACACCGGCATATCTGTTGGGAATAGATAAATACACTGGGATCACATCATCTGTAAAGGCAAATACAGAAGCTTAGAATTAACCCTGATTTGTCAATGTTGAATGTTTATATGCTGTTTAGAAACTCTGATATTAATCATACATATTGCTTAATGTCTGAGTGTCTGCTTATTCCTTCACGTCAGTTTGCACGTGAAGGTTTTCTCTGCAGATGCTGTCTGGAAAGGCACGCCATTCGGAATCCACTGTAATGTGACATGAACTTGGACGAGTCTTTAGCTTTGCCATGCCTCTGGCACACTGACTCGCATTCCTGCCCATGTGCTTGGCCTTCAGAGGGTACGTGCGGCGGGCTCCGCAGCAGGGAGTGGGAGAGACGGCCGTTTGATTATCCTGATCTGCTGCTTGATTCAATCCTCCAGGGTCCCTGTGGGCCACCTTCTTCCATTTAATGCTCTAAACAAGTCCCTGGCTTCAATCCGATACATGCTGGATTAGAATCACTGGCAATGAATCAAACCGAATGTGTGTGGGTGTGGGTGTACGCATGTGGTCAACCGAGCTGTGGGAATCAGGCGCTGCTGTGTGAGAAGAGATATGCTGCCTGGTAGTATTTCCTCTTTCATATGCGTGCATTCTGAAAGCCGTATGCATTTTTACTGGTCTTTACTTATGGAAATACACAAGTTATTGAAATTTTTGTATTTGTGTGTGTGTGTGTGTGTGTGTGTGTGTGTGTGTGTGTTACACCATAATGCAAAGAGAAAAATATGTTATGGGCGGAGAAGGGAAAGGATCGGAAATACTCCACTAGTCAGCAGGGTTGGCGTTGCTTTGTGTACCAGATGGGACTCTCTGAGGAGGTGCAGAGAAATATTTAGCAAGAATCAATAAAGCCAGTTGTTGTGCAGCAGCAGCTTCCCCCTATTTCCCAATTCCTGGCTGAAATGATGTGTGCCAGACACTCTTCCAGGCCCTGTGGAGTGCTTAGAGCTTAGCCCAAGTTTGATATACTCTGACTGCTCGTTACCGCTAATCCCACATGAGCCTCTTTATAGTTAATGTTCCCGACAACTGATGTGACCAGTTTTCTGCAAAAACAGTCTCGTGTTTCCTAGAATACATTCATGACTAGATAAGGCACCTCTGTTATTTTTGCATATTATACAGTTGACACGGGTCGCTAATGTGTTAAACACAGCAGGGAGCATTATCAGAAAATACATAAACAATGGTAAGGTGCTGTGATGTGTTATTTATTTTCAGTAGTATTTTATAATTCATATAACCTAGCGTTTTGCTAATGCTAATCGTATGTTTGTTTGTTTTTTATTTAGGCCATTCTTTTTTATTCCTTGTTTTTCAGATTTCCATTATGTAAACCCAAGACAAAGAAAAATCATTTTAAGAACAGGTGTTTTACTTTTTCTTTAACAACACAACAAGTATACTAGATAGAATAAAATAAAAATTTTCTTAAAGAATCCCGAACTAGTGCTTTGATTTAAACATTTACCAATTTTAATACAGTAGTCTGTCCTGAACTGATGGCGTACATGTAGTACTTTTTATACTATGCTTTAAACAGACCAGTAACGCATACTGTCACCACGTTTTTCATGCCATTCAAAAAGAAGGTTGTCCTAAAGACACTTTCATACACCTGTGGCTGATGGCTCGTTCATGTATTAGGCCTACCGTCTAGGTTGCTAGGCTCGAAACAGCAGCTGGGCGAGGCAACACTTCGTACGCATGCTCACATAATCATGATGTAGTTACAATAGCTGCCATGAGAGGGCAACGAGAGGAGCAGCTTGGTGCAAAAAAATGTTCCGGTTTTAAGATTCATTGCTCACTCAGAAAGTTAAGACCGGCGGGAATAAAAAAGACGCTTTTTCCAATTTTTTTTTCTTTTCTTTTTTTTCGAAATCACGAATATTAACATCAACAGATTCACTGAACAAGGAAATAAAAAAGAAGGGTCTTATTTAAATAGTAAAGTGTTTTTTTTTTTTTTTATATTTATCTGTTTAAAGTTTAATGTTAGACTCACTTATTTAAAGGTTCCACATGTCCTTATTTAAATTATATCAGTCATTACTGCACTTTTTCTTGAAGTTATTTTTTTAAAAATCTGGCTTGTGTAGGTTAGCAGCAAAGCGTGTTACTTCAGTAAACATGGTTTCTGAATAGCGTTATAACATCTCAACCAATGAGAGTTTGAAACAGGTGAACTAGCCAATCGCAAATTGTTAAACACCAGCTTTTGGGTCCAAGCGGAAATTCTACAAACTGCATGAGTCCATTTGTTCTGCTTGTTCAAGTTGTTGTTTATCTATGTTTTTAAAGGCTAAACCCAGTGTATGAATTGTAAACGTGTACACATCATATGTACCTTGGTAACTAAACAAGTACTTGATATATTTTATTACTTTTCTCATTATTGCCTTTGCACAAAAACGCTCTTTCTAATTTTGCGTGCAAGTGCAATAGCACCATGGAAATGGGCTGGCATTCCGTAAATTTGTTCAAATAAAAAAAATGGGGGAAAATTTTTGGAAAAAAAAAAATCACAGTTATGACCATTTTGTAACAAGCGCTGCTCAGAATTTGCTGACATTTTATTCCTTGGACAAATACATGTGCATGGGACAGGATATATAGTACATGTGGGAGTTACACTGTGTGTTTACGGTTTGGACACCCTCCAGTATTAGCAATATTTTTGATTTTGTAATACTATGTAGACAGTAAATACAATATTAATTATGCTTAATTCCAGACAACCAAGTAAAAAATGCATCCTATTAACTCTTAAGGAGTTTTCCACTGGACAGCCAGCTTTTCCGTTCTTATTTTTAACTCGGTATTCTGGGGCTTTACTACCTTTTGTTAAAGAGTGCTAACACTGGAGACTCCTTCCATAATTTAATAAAAAAAATTTTTTACTATTTTACAAGGTTTTTTTACTATTATTTTTAGATTTTGTGCAACATTTTACAAGTATTTTCGAATTAGCCACTATTACATTAACAGTAACGTATTATGTAGAGCAGAATCATACAAAGCTGATTTGCAGAATTGCTATTAAAGAAAATGAATCCACACTTTCCGTCCAGAACCAGGAACTCAACAGCTCTGTGGTAAAAGTGTAAAACAAATCACTCAGTAAGACTATAAATATCAACACAGTGTGATTTAATAATGCATGAAAGCCTTTGTTCTGATCTTTAAGGTCATGGGTCAGCCTGTACTTATGTTTTTGAACTGATGTTCATTTTAGCGGCGCTCCCGCACGCCGCTTCAGAGCAACATTGATAAGGAAAAAGCGTCTAACTGCGAATTGCTTTTGTAACGTATGGCATACGTCCGTCCATCCCTCTGTCCTCCAGTCTTCTGGCGTACATGCACACATGGGAACTCTGTTTATTTCTTTGAAAAATTTAAATCTCGAAAAAGGAAAAACTTAAGAAAATTTTTCTGGGAGAGAATAATATAAAGTACATGAGGTGTATAATACTCGGTCACGTGATGTGATGTCATCGGTAATGACATGAAATAAATAAACAACTAACGATATTCTTGTGTTATTGAAATGTTCTCTGATTGCCTCATTTTTATTCCCTTTAATAAACAAGTTATTAAAATGAATGAATCTTGATATATGTAGGATATGTGTATGGGGTTTAAGAGTTCCCACGAAAAATTGTCAAGTAAGGAAAATCATAATGGGAGCACTGCTTTTAGGTAGCGTTTAGATCTATGTATTATAGACACGTACACACCAAGAGCAGGCTGTCTTACGCAACATGCAATGTCTGGTTAAATCCCTTTGAATCCCTTTATTTGTGTTTTGAGTACACGCTGTTATTCAGGTGGCCTGTCGTCTCAGTTCATCTTTTACTTTATTCTCAGGATTGAAAAAACGCACCAGGAAAGCCTTCGGGATACGAAAAAAAGAGAAGGACACTGATTCCACGTGAGTAGAATTTTTGATCCAGGATATGAAACAGTCTTTATAAGTTGACGTGTTGCATAATTTTTTAAGTATAAAATTGGGAATTAAATTCCTCAGATGGTTCATGTTTAGCTCTGAAAACTGCAACCGTTGTCCGTACAGCCGTTTAGTCGATACCTAAGCTCAGACTAATACCAGTGACTGATTCTCTGCTAGAATGTGTCGTGACTGTAAGCCGCTTAAGCGGACTCTCTGCACGCTTAATGATAGGAAGCATGCTTGAGTGTTTTAGGGAGCATTACCTCAGCAAAGGAAAGCTTTTTCAGTCCATTATACACCAGCAGCTCCAGCCGCAAACTCCATTTTGTGTCTCTTTGGGTGTGTGAGTGTGTTTGTGTTGAAATCCAGGGAACAGATATTTAAGCATAGAACTGAGTTTGGAGAGAAGAACACATGTCTCTGTCTTTCGCTCTCTTTCTCGCTCTCTCTTTCTCTCTCTCTCTCTCTCTCTCTCTCTCTCTCTCTCTCTCTCTCTCTCTCTCTCACAGAGGTTCACCAGACAGAGAAGGGGGAGTAAGTACTACAAAGTTTTTGTTTGAATATTATATATAAAGCCTAACTCACAACTCGCCTACGTATTTTGGACAAGCACAGGCCGCAGGAATCCGGGGTTAAGTTTGGGAAAGAGGACGGGCGTTGTACTTGTCAAGTACAGGTTGCACGCCTGACATGTTCGAGCTGTGGGGAAAACTGTGTCGTTAGCCCATGGAAAGCGGATGTCTGATGCTCGTTTTTACTGCGTATGGAGTGCGTGTGCCTTGCAATTCGTGCAGCAGGAGTACAGGTCGCACTTGTGGCGCACATGTTTAGCACATAACAATGACTCCTGACTTGCTCCGTGTCTCTTTTTAGCTTCTATCATCTGCCTATAGAGGTACAACACCCCCAGTTGTTGCGGCGGTATGACCACAGCCATCTTTTCTTCTACAATGCTACATGATCTACCCAATATATATAGCCGGAGTCTTGTCACTTGTTTCCTGTGCGGGTAACATGTGCTGCATGCACACCACACATGGGGGAAGAAAGTAAAATGTGCTTCTGTCTTGCAGGCCGCACAAATAGCAAGTACGGAGGACTTGTGTAGTACTTCTGAGGTACTACATAAGTATGTCACCAGTACAATGACCGTGCGTCACTCATGTGTCTTTCTTTCGTCAAGAAGCCTCCGCTAGCTGTGCTCCTGACTTGGTGCAGGGATACAAAAGGAGTATGGGTCTTTGAAGTATGGGTTTTTTACAGGACCCGTCGAATTTGCATGTTTAAGACTAAAAGTCTCGACAGCAAATCTGCAACATTCAACAGTGCTGAACACTCACAAGTGACGCGCAAGTTTCAGGCACGGTTTTGTGACATTTTTCAATATAGACTGCCAGTAGTAGCATGTACCGCAGGTTGTGAGTTAGGCTTGGGTATTTCCTCAGTAGTTACATTTCTCTTATTATAATATTAATACCATGAAATGTCCAGGTTTGTTTTATGCAGGCAATATATTTAGATCTAAATAAATATGAGGGGTAAATTCTATGGTTGTAATATCTGAATAAACTTATAGCTCTTGTTTTTATTTCTTGTTTTATGCCTCACATGACAAAGAGGAGATTAAATCAGCACTGAAACACCCTGAATGTCATATAATTGAAAAACAGCCCACTAAGAACCACCACTCTGCACATTTTGGTATTTTCCCCACTAACTCACCCAGTTCAACCTAAAATGCCATGAATAAGTATTCACCCCCTTGAACCATTTGATTTACACAAATCAAACTTTTATTTAAGCTATAAACTATATATTTTTATAATGTACCCTTACTGGTACAAAGGGGCAAACATTTTTATATGTATGTGTATATATATATATATATAATCTTAAATATAAACATTTTAATTTGTCATGAGCAGATATGCATGCGTTACATTACAAATGATACTTTAGACTGATGTCTTTTTTCTCTTTGTTAAATAATTTTAGGGTAGAAATTCAACTGAACCTGCATTAAATCTGGTTGATTTAACCAAGATGTTTTTTTTTTAAACTACATTTTAGTTCCCCGTTATAAACTAACCTGTAATTTAGCAAATTTCCAGTTTATTCCTATTAATTCCCTTATATTCACATCAATTCTCATGGAAAGTTTCTGTCGAAAACTTTCCAAGATTTTCAATCCTAATAAATAGTCCGTGTCTCAGGAAGCTGTTTTATTCTCTTTTCCCTTCTTGTCTTTATCGTAGTCAATTCCTTTTTAGGGAGGTAAAATGTTCACGCTGACTTTTCATGCTACATGTATTTTCTCTAAATGAAATATTTACAGAAATTTCTCAGGTCAAATTTTTGAGTCTGAGGCACTAAAAAGACAGAAATATGCAGGGTGGTGGTACCTCAGGATGAGGATTGAAAAACTGATGTAGCTCACAGAGTGTATAAGGTTTACTATAACGATAAGATCATGCCATGTGACTGATTTCTGCTCTGTTTCATTTGTAGCCACAGAAGAAGAGCAATGGAGCTCCCAATGGGTTTTATGGGGAGATTGACTGGGACCGCTATGTAAGCAAATTGTTTTTATTCAGTTAGTAGAAAGTCATTAAGTGGTTTTCACTTCATGTTTATTATTGAACTATGAAAGGAGATTGTGTAATGTTTGACTAAAAAAAAGGAAATTATCATACAGTTTGGTTCAAAGCTTTGAATACTCTTAGGAAGTAATTATATAAATATATATAACTTA
>JBCNYH010000006.1:8241625-8263121 GCA_039654325.1 Tandanus tandanus | reverse complement strand
TATAAAATAAAATGAATTAATTGCTGTTTCATTCATGCTTAACACATTAAAATGATTAAACTACTTAAAACCAAGAGGGATATTAAACTACTTAAAACGCTTAGTTTGCTTTATGTGGCATTTTGTAATAGCTTGTACTGTACAACTTTTGCTCTGTTTTTGCAAAATATATGTATTTGTTTTTTCCTCATGTTTTTTTTTTTCTTTTTCAATATTTCTACATTCCTGATCCAGATCGTCACACATCGTCTTTAATTGGAAACTGATTAGATTGAAATCAAAGAAATATTAATCGGGTGACTTCTTTACATGATAAGCTACTCTTTTTATATGAACCCTACGGTATAAATACATAGAACCAAACACTACGTATGACCAAAAATAGGTAGGATCTTTATGTTTTAACAACTTTAAAAGCATCATTTTTCAGAGTATTATCCTTGAACACCCAACTACAGCAGCTACCTTCCTTCAGCCAGGCATGTAGGCAGTGATGAATTTTGGACAGAAAGTTAGGCCTTATTGGATGTTTAGATTTTACCTTCTTTACCATGCACTGGAAGAGAAATATAATTAACAAGTTACAATAGTTATTTGCATTTAGAAAAGTTATTAAAAATTACTTTCTTGAACAATTTAGTGATTTTTGTTCGTTTGCTTTTTTATTTATGTACAGTAAAAAAAAAATCCATTCCTTTCCCTCCTCTGTAAAATGTGTAATGCCTGGTCATGGTGCAGTATCTCATTTTATTTTTATCATGGAATTCTATTACTTGATCATATTGTAAAATAGGATACCATTGGTTTGCTATTAAAAACTACATGTCTATATAGATGACTCATATCGCTTTGTGTTGTAGAACTCTCCCATGGTGGATGAAGAAGGTTATAGCATCAGACCAGATGAAGATGGAGATATCCTGACCTGCACCTCTGCCATGATAATAATAACAGTAGTAATAATAATCATAATAATAATAATAATTATTATTATTATTATAAAAACAATCACAGATTGCGGATATAAAGTTTCCTACAGAGGGTGTCTGGGATCAGCCTTAGAGATGGGCAAAGGATCTCAGATATCCGGGGGAACTTGGTTTAGAGATGCTGCTCCTCTGCATTGAAAGGAGTTGTTTGCGGTTGTTCGGGCTTCTGAATAGGATGCCTCCTGGTTGCTTCCCATTAGAAGTGTTCCTGGCACGTCCAGCTGGGAAGAGGCCCCAGGGTAGACCTAGAACTCGCTGGAGGTATTGTATATCCCATCTGGCCTGGGAATGCCTTTGGATCCCCCAAGCTGTACTGGAGAGAGTCGCTGGGGAGAGAGATGCCTGGGTTTCCCCTCCTAGACCTGTTGCCTCTGTGACCCGTCCTCGGATACGTGGAAGAAGATGGATGCATGTTATTAATAATAATAGCTTATTCTGTCTTTCCAAAGTAAAAATTGGCTTTTCATTCAGGAACTGTTTAATTAGAATGAGGAACCATTTCATTAGAATGTCTTCTGTATTAGTTGCCTGTGTCTGGTACACATCATAGCACTTGTGACAAATGTACAATAAGCCTCACTGCTTTTTTTTTTGTTCTGTTTGACCTATAATAGCATAGTTTCCATCTTTGAAAGAGAGTGCTTTCCTTAACAGCTAACTACCTACCCCTAAAGACAAGTCCCACTTCTTCTCATCTAGTGAGTCGGAGGAAGAGGAGGACCACCACAAAAAATTTAAGATCAAGATCAAACCTCTGCTTGCTGACAACTCTGAGTTTGTGGCTCCTTCGGTAGATGAATTAAAAGCCTCCATAGGCAACATAGCTCTGTCTCCTTCTCCTCTGGTGAGTCCTGCCTGCGTTACCTATACTTTGTCCATCTGTGGTATTTCCTCTTTGTCTCCCCATTGTTCCGTCTTTTTAAAATATTACTCATGCTTCTTAGTTCGTGTCACATATGAGAAATATTCATTATGACACTGATACTCATACATACCGCATCACACCTTTTATTGTACTGCCAGTAAAAACACTCGGGAACATCTGAACTGATTTTAAGCACTGTTAGGTTTAATTATAGAGGCTCCAATCATAAAGGCAGTCATGGTACAGCTCTCTATGCTGCTCCCTGATTACTGAGTGGCTCTCAGGGTGTAGCCACAGTTTTTTGGCTCTTCACCACCTACATATTCTTTTTTTTTTTAATGTGCCACATGTTGACTAAACCACAAGCCAGCGTGGCCGTTGTGGTGACTGCTGATACTGAGTCAGACGTGCGGTGTTGAACTGCAGGAGCCATGTATTTGGAAGGTCAGATAGTGTCAGTGAGCTTGTTTTGTAGATGTTGAACAGTTGCTGATGATCATTAAATTATTACCTTTTACTCAAGTGTTCATACGTTTGCGTTTGTAATTGTTTTGAGTTCCGTTTTAATTTCTGATGAGCAGTATTCTTGCGTACGTGCAGAAACAAGCCGTGCCTTACTGATAGGTAGTTATACCTGCTATACCTTAATCAATAGTAGCCATTGAAATGCTATCCTAATACACTGACTTACAAGATATCTAGGCCATTGTCACTGTTTCTACAGAGTTATGATGCAAGTATATGTAAGGCCTACATCCTTTTTTGGGTTGGCAAGTCTGCAAACAATTCATTGACATCTGTAAACATTCTGACAGATCTTCCCGCTTTAATTGTTAGTTTGGAACAGAATTACTGGAGTGTTTAAGCCAAGAAGGACAGATGTAATTCTGCCTTGATATTTGTCCAAAATAGGGCACTTTGGTGGGCAGCATCTTTCTGATTATAACAGTGCTTATCTTAGGAATGCACAAACACTTCCCAAAATGCTGTCTACTCAGGAAGTAGCCTTCTGATTGGACCAAACTGCATGCTGCTTTTAATAATTTTATATGGATCACCTGCAGATCATAATAAAGCAAACTAAAAAATATTTTTTCGAAAAAAGGTCACACAAGCATTTCCACAGCATTTCCTGACTCCGAAGGTGCACTTGAGGTGAGACACATGTTCTCATTAACCCAGTGCAACGGGACTGGTGCACACAAAATCTCAGGTATGCTGGCGGACTGGGTGTTCTCCCTCAATAATTCAGCTCGGAAACTAGGCACAGTGACGCTGCATGACGACACTGTAAGTCCAGAAGCATGAGTGCAGCGTGTGTCATATGAAAGTCCTGAATTCAATGAATTATTCACACACGTGCACTGAAGCAAGAATCACAGCAAGGCAAGGGAGGTTTGCTTTGAAATATTCACTAAGCATGTTGTATTATGGTAAGGACCAGCATATGTTACACGGATATGCATGGTCATTTAGATAGGCAAGTGGTTGCTGGTATTCTGACAGGATTGCTTCTGTACCTCATCCAGTACAACAAGCCACGGACACTTATTACGTTTTTTAAGCACAGTGGTGAAATTATATGAGAGAAGTGATATCACGTACCTCTTGTCCATTTCCACATCCTTTTAGATGCATTTTTTCAAATGTAGACTGATAAGCTACTCAGAAAGTTTCACTCATCCAACTGTCATTATATACTGGGTATATTTGGTAAAATAACTTGGCTAGTGTTGCACAAAATGCTTCAATGCCGCACACTGTTTTTCATTCTGTGTTCTGAGCCCATGGTTTTATTTGTAATTAGTGGTGGCTTAAATATCACTATACTCCTGGGCAAAAAAAAAAAAAATGGGCCATGTCATATAGTTATTAACTATAACATAAATATGTTGAATAAGTATGCGAATTCTATTAAATAGTCACTATGGAATTGCTTTCCCTTTAGATTTTCACAAACATTCAAGTCCCTTGGTTCGACTCGCTGAAAGTTTCTTGCACCTGGAAATGTCCAAATTCGTCCACTCGTAATTAACAGCCTCCCAAAGTTCAGTGGTGTTACGAAACTCTCGTCCAACTAATTTATGTTGGCTGTATGCCCAGATGTTTTGTATTGGGTTCAAATCTGGACTCAGTCCCGGCCAGAACAGGAGCTTGATGCCGTTCCTGTCCAGCCAAGCTTTATTGGCCTTGGTGGTGTGAGCTGGGGTGTTTATTAGTTATAAAACTAATTATTTGATATAAATTAGTTGATGTTCAGACAAACCATCAGCATGAATTGGTAATGATGTATTTTTGGCTGTTACATACCTTTGCCGCTATACCTACAAATATGTAATTTCAATGTTGGCTCATTTTTTTTAAACAGGAGTGTAGAGATGGGCCAACCAATTGGCCAACAGGTGCAATATAAATAACTATTGTGTACTCAAAGTGCAAGGTACCTCTGCCACGTAAGGTGGGTAATGTTGCCCTAATACAGATCGCCAGTCACAGGCGTGCCTCAGGTCACATGACCCACGTATTTAATTAATAAAGATATCTAGTCTGGTGTATGTAAATTTTTAAATAAGTATTCACTTGTTTATTGATTCAGCAACATTTTAGAAAGACTAGTCTTTAGAGATGTACTTACTGAGTTTAGCAAACAAATGATAGGTGGACCTAATATGTTAATGTGCTTTGCAAGCTAAATATGGGAGGTCCTGAGTTTTTGAATGAAGGTTTATTTTGAACAATCTGATATTTTGTTCAGTGCCCCTTTCCATAACAAAAAAAAAAAGGAGAAAAAAATTGAGGTTTACCCTCAATTTCATTGTTTTAAAACAAAAGAGGTCAAGTGGACTTACTGGGTTTTGCATCTGAACTCTTCATAAGTACCATGAGTTTAATAAATTTAAATTTATTATTTGCAAGAGTTAAAAGTATATTTCATTCCATTTCATTCCCATGCTGTCCCAAGCTTAGGAGGCCACACCTGCACTAATGTAGTTCCTTTGTTTCTTTCTTTCCTTCTTCCTCTCTCTAATGCTGGCCTCCTCAGAGGAGCAGTCCGGTAAGCTCTTTCCCCATCTTTCTATTCAGGAGTGCTGTGCTCTCGTTCTTATGCCTGAGGATTTATAGCCAGTACTTGGCATGGTTCAGGGTCTGTTTGGTGATTGGAAATAGTCCTCATATATTCGTAGATGCAGCCGAGTTTCCTTGAGTTATTGTTGAGCCAATGTTAAATACAGATCTATCAAAATGTAAGAATACTTGAAAGTTATTTTTATAGTCAGTATGTGCTGTTTATTGCTAAACTGTGTAATTAAAATTAACTTCTGAAATAACTATGGTACCAGATTCATTCTAAGAGCATTCATAGAGCTACACGGTAACTACATGATCCATGCTCACGAAGCTACATGACAAGTACCTAAGCTAACTTCATAGCAAAATGTGACACCTATATAAACAATGTTAATAGAGATATATCACAATGTTCACAGAGCTGTATAAAATCCATGAGCCATGTTCACAGAGCAGAACCTATATGAACCATTTTTATACTGCAGCGTGGCATCTACATAAGCCAAGTTAATAGGGCTACATGACACCTTCAGAAGGCAAATTCATAGAGCTACATGACACCTGTCATGTTAATAGAGCTACATAACCCATTCATAGCAACTGGTATAATCCCATGTAGTTGTTTACAGTCAGCCTTTGAAAAGACAGTTTTCTGTCTTGTATTGTCTGATTGACAACACATGAGTCAGGTAATAGATTCACTTGGCAAAGTTTGTGTTATCACCATTTCTGGACTTTGTGTCCGCTAATTTTGTAGTGCTGTATTGATATTGTTTATCAAGATTTATGTTCACAGTATGTGCAAAATGGATATTTCACTAGCTTATGACAAAGCTATGAGTCTATTCTGTTCTATTCTATATTAGCCCAAGTAACATGTATAATATTTTTTTTAGAAACCTGTGCCAATACCACGAGAACATAATGGCAAAGTTGTATGTAATTTCTCATGGCAATGGAGATATTGGCTTTGATGTTCGACGTCACAATTATCTTTCATTATATCGTCATTGCACAGAGGTACAAAGTCAGCTGTCATCACATTTTGATGCTAATCACCTCGGAAGCTGTCGTATCCCAAATTCATAAGCCCAACATAATAATCATACAAAAATGTGTGTATGTTTGTCAGGTGATCATAAAGGGTTTTATAGGTGATAATGTCAAAAAGTTAAATTTTCACAATCATCTAGAGGCCTCATAGTATTGTGCTCGACGTCTATACATCACACCATTAAAGAGTCCCAATATTAATTCAACCTTTTAACAAGCAACATTTAGGTTTTTTTTAACAAGCAACATTTTATATTGTCACTCCGGAGCAGTGGTGGCCCGGTGGTAGGGTGCTGGATTACTCACCCCAAGGGCGGGGGTTCAATCCCCACTGTCACCGGGTTGTCACTGCTGTCCCCCCAGTGCAGCTAACTGGGTTATCAAAGGCCAGCCATGTCTCTCACTGTCTGTGTTGAACCATTCTACTTTCGTAAAGAATAGGCAGCATTGCCATCAGCGTGTTTCTGCACTGCGGTGGCCTGGTGAGCTGTCCAGGGTGTAATTTAGGATTAAGCAGTTCATAAAAATGAATGAAAATTTATGAATTGTCACTCCCAAATTATACATCATGAATGCATAATATTAGTGGGTCTTCACCCATCTTTTGTTTGTCTTAAAACAGTGGTTTCTGATTGGACGTTTCGAGCTCTAACTGGCTCTTTTGTTTTGATCACATCCTCAATCTAAAAAGAATTGATTTTGACTTAAAAAAAAGTATAAACCGAGTCACATAAGAGGCCATTTTTTTGGATATGGTGAGAAGATTTTTCACTGTAGCTGAAGCAATTTATTTGTCATTTGTACGATTGGTATGTTTGAATAACCTTTTGGTGATATTGTTAACCGTCAATCTTGTTAACCCCAAATTTGCTAATGGCAGCGTTTCCCTAGGAAATGCAGCCAGCAATGGTAGCCAGTGATGTACGGAGGACGGGAAGAGACAGGCAGAAAAAAAAATTCTGTACAGGGGGGGAAAAAAAAAACCAACAAACAAACTTTCTTGAGAACTTTTGTGACTTTCGGTCAGTTTACTTCCAGTTCAGTAACCGCGTTCAGTACAGTCACACCCCGAAATAATAGAACTCACACACCCATGGAAGAGATCTTTAAAATTGGATTTTTTGTTTTTAGCTTGGTCTCTAATTTACAGATATTAAATCAGTACTAGGCATCATTTTCATATAGGTGAACAACATCTGATGAGAATACTTAGCACAAAGACACACCCCTCTTGTAAAGAATATTGTACGGCGTATAGGAAAGGACATGAAGGAAAAAACTCTGAAGGTTGGGGGGGGGGGGGGGGGCTGGGGGAGACGACTATGTAGTTTTGTTGGTGAAAAAAAATTATGTAGTTTTGTAACATCTTGCAAAAGTCTCTCAAGTTTTGTTTTTTCCTCCTCAAATGTTTATCTTCTCGGGATATAACACTGGGGGATATAGTCATCAGTATGTCCCTCTGTCCGTCTGTAATTATTTCAATTCTGTACCAGAACTCGGAAACCATTTGAGGTTTCTTCATCAAACCTTTTAGATACTTCTTTTGATATTTTGGGCTATTTGCATTTCATGTTTTGTAAGATGTGGAGGCCTTGTCATTTCCTGATGAAGATGATTCCTGTTTTTCTCGCATATCCCTTCCTGGGCTCCATAGTGATGAACTTCGTACTGAAACAGATATTTCAGGAGTCACATTCAACATGCTAAGAAAATTCTTTGATTAATGTTTAAGGCAAACACAGAAAATAAAATTTTTGTTGCATGGACAGAGATGGATAATGTTCGAAAGGGTCAGGGCTACACAAACACAGTTTGGTTTTGTTTTAACGGTCCTGCCAGCAATATAGCAGGGCGTGGAAGGAATAAGAGCACCTGCTTTTAGGAGTGGATTTGTGAGCGAGTAGAGAATCTTTAGGAGATGATCTTTTGTGTTCATATCTGTTCTTACATACACAATTTTAGACACCAGCCACCGTGTTATTTACCACAGAGTATTGCTCTTGTTATAGATCTTCAACGTCCCACCTGTTTTTTAAACATCCAAGAGCTGTTTAATTTGTACTTCTCACAGCACTTTACTGGAAATAGTTTCTAGAAGCTGCTTTCTTTTTCGTAACACCTCCCACGGTGCACAGTAGGGGGGAAAATCAGTTGTAGTAATAAACATTTGGGATTATCTGTAAAGGGTTGTGAAGTATGAGCAGAAGGAATCAAGCCATGAAACCAGCTGTTAGCATAGACATGGGTAGTGTACTGCTGGCTAGAGCTTAAAATGATAGCATTATTTGCTTAATTATTACTTCGTTGACACTTTGAATCTGGAAATATAATTAAAATTATTACAAAACCACTTTTAACCTTGGGGCTTTACCTGAAAATATGACGCTGTCTTTTAACAGCAGCTGCAAAAACGGCATTATTTCAACGCTGAATCGAGTTTTTCAGTGATTTAATTTGGGTTTGAATGCTTCACTTTCTGTTCTCTACACAGTATTTATTTTAAGAGTGTGTATTACTGATTTGTCACTCTCTGACCAGGTGTCTCTTCTCTCTTCCTTTTTGCTGGTCACAGAGACGTAGCCCGGTAAGTGCTGTATTTCTACTTGTGGGTTGTTGGGTTTTTTTTTCTTTTTCTTTTTTTTCCCTAAAGCTCTTTATAGTCCTTTGGTTAAAACAGGCCTGGATTTATGAAGGATTTGAGGACTGAGAGTGGTTTAATAGTTACTTATTTAGCACCATGTATGTGGTACAGCTGTGCTACAATTCAAGGATATTTTTTATTGATGCGCCGTGTACTGAGCACATTACCTCCACAATATTGACTAAAACACCCAAGTGAGGACGAAACTGCTTACACTGCAATGCATTTTAGAAAAAAATAAGCAGTCAGGTAAACCACAAGGAAACAAAACATGATGTCGGCATTGATTTAAAATTGTTTTGATTAAAATTCAATTTAAAGTTTTATCTGTCTGTCTATTCATCTTTTAATGTTATTAATAGTTTATATAATTACAAAATTATCAATGATGAGGTAATTATTATCATAATTATTACTACCCCTAAAATAATTTTAAAAAATAATTTAAAATGGTGTAGTCTTGTCCTTCAGTTCTGTGGACTGTTGGTGCACAGTCCTCTGTCCTTCTATGCCTGTGATTTTATTTTATTAAAAAAATTTTAATAAAACAAGTCAGGTTTTTGTCAGAAAACAAGCTTTTGTTTGATGAATTAGTGATCGATAAATGTGCTTTTTTTGGGGGGGATCATTCAGTGTTTTGTCTTCTGTTTTTTTCCAGGGTCTGGCAAAAAGAGATTTGACTAGTGAGTACATTTTGAATAATATTAATGGTGCAACACTTGCAATTGAGTCTCTAAATTGGGCACAGTGCTGTTCAAGTATAGCGCTCTTTAATACATTGTATTAAAGTCCATATGGATGTTCTTCTTTTTTTAATATTCAGGCATATATTTTTGTCTTAGGTGAAGAAATCGAAATTGCACGACCAAGACGTTCAGTACCCACTGTTACTCCAGTCTCAGTCGCCTCCCCTACCCCTGCACCTGTACCTGAAGCTCCTAGGTACACACTCAAACACAAACATATCTTCATTTATTTTGTTTAACATCGCATGACATGATGCTGTAAGTGAAGAGAAGTGAGAAGGTTAAGATGTGGAAATCATTGCCGAATGGACGAAACCACAGCTCCTTGGGTTTTTCAGTACATTTTTCACACTGTCTGCTTAGCTTTTTACCCTCTCTCTATTTCAGCAGTAAGAAATCTCCAGTGCCAGAGGATGCAATAGCCTTATTTGGCCCCCCACTGGAGACAGCATTTGAAGATCTGAGGACTGAAGGTACAAAGAGTAGCCATTAATGACTCTAAAGAACACTGATTATTACTGATTACTGGTCATTGTATAATGCAAAGCAGATGGAAAATCAATCAATTACTCATGTTTTTTCTTTCACATCCTTCCATTTATGCACATGCACATGTTTGGATGTGTAAAGGTTATAACATGGGATTATACTGTATTGGGCGGCACGGTGGCATAATGGTTAACACATCCGCCTCACAGCGGGAATGTTCTGGGTACAAGTCCTGGGCTCAGCAAGGGCAAGAGTCAGTGTTAATGGTTGTGTATTTTGGCCCTGTGATAGAGTGGTGAGCTGTTCAGGGTGTACTCAGCCCAGAGTCAGCGGAGATAGGCTCCAGCCTCCCCGAGACCCTTATAGCATTAAGCAGTTCGGCAAATGAATAATGCATCGCATGTTCCAAATTCGGTTTATCAATTTGCATAGTCTCACTTTCAAATCACCAATCAGATATTTTCATCAAACACTTCAATTCAAAATTTTAGGAGATCATTAAATGCCTATTTTGTCCATGGATGCTACTTTTTATTCCATTCTATACTGAGAAAATGAGGGAAACGTTACCTAGTGGTTTGGCTCTAGGACAGCGGTGTCAGATTTCTCATGCTAGGGCATTTCTAGAGTCATGATGCACTTGGTCCAATGTCAGACCAAAACATTAATTTAGTATTTTTATAAAAGTCTTTCGCAGCACATCCCAAAGATTTCCAATAGGATTAAAGTCGGGACTCCGTGGTGCCAGTTCATATGTGAAAATGATTCCTCATGCTCCCTGAACCACTCTTTCACTATTTGAACCCCAATTTTATATCCGTGCCATCAGGGAATAAAAAGTCCATTGATAAGATAATCTGGTCATTCAGTACATCTAGGTCATCAGCTGACTTCATTTTATTACCACATAATGTTGCTGAGCCTCGACCCGACCAAATGAAGAAGCAATGCCCTGGCAATTACGATCTGTAATCAAGGCCAAAGGCGGTCCAACAAAATATTAGCTTCCAGGAGGTTTTTTTTTTTATTCTTTTTTTTGGCCAGGCAGTCTTATTACAGATTTTAAAAAAATAATAACCATTGTGCTTGCATAAGTGTTCTGGTCTCAGATTTTTAGTGGCTGCGGATATGGCCCTCTGTTTATTACTTATTCCTGCTTCCGAGTGGAACAACAATGCTCTTTTTTTTTCTTTCAGTCATAACCAGTAAGCTGAATTTATTTTAAAGCTCAGATTCTAAAATTAACCAGCGGGTTGGAATAAAAATATTATTATTTTTGCTCTGACCCACGGACCATATATTTTTGACACCCCTGGCATAGAACCTCCATGTTGGGTAACGTTTCTCTCCACTGGCTGTGTGTTGTGCCATTTTCCATATCTTAGTGATGATAGAGGAACCTGAGGTTTGGGGTGCTCCTTTACGTGAGCCAAACCCAGACTCTTCTCTAGGAAGACCAATTCCTCCGGGACGTAAGTTTCTGATAATGTGGCACGGATTGTGTCTCGTCAAGATCATGAACTCTTTCCCTCCATACTTTCCAAATGGTTGTATGACTGAAGAATCATCTGGGAATGTGGTTTTCATTAACTTCTGCTATTTCGCAAGCTCCAGTAACCCACTAATTTCACAAATCCTTAATGAGGAAAACCAATCAAACTCACATCCCTAAAGTCATCCAGTTTAGCCCGTGGCAATCTCCTCTGATGACAGTTTACTTGATGTGGCCTCAGTTGACTACTATGTAAAACTCTGTCTAATGTAGCTCTAGTTAAACAAACGCTTGGTAGATCTAAGTTAAATATCCAAGAAAAACCTGTATAAAGAAGTTCAAAAGCCTGTGTATTTATAATTTTTAGGGTTAACTGTTTCTGATTAAAGTAAATGTTAATTCCACATTTTTTTCTCACTATCTTAGTCTCATGAGCAGGCTAGGACATCTACTGTCTGTTTGTATGGAGCATGTTCACATAGCTGGGCATCAAATCCCAATTACAGTGTTTTGAGCTTTAAATAATAATTAAATACGTATAATTTCTGTTGTAAATGCATCGGATTGTTTATAACTGGACACCAGCACTCTGAGAGGAGAAATCTATTACTTCATCTAGACCTACACATTTTTATTGTGAAATCGATGTAATATTTTGGGAAACTCATAATTTTGCTTAAGTTTTTTTTTTTTTTACTATATGTTGGCATTCACATTAGAGTCGCTGCTCCTCCGCATCAAAAGAGTCAGTTCAGTATATTGCTGGAATACCTCTACCTTTATAATGTATGGTAGTTCCTACTTAAAACTAGAAGCAGTTAACCCACATAGACACCGACATTTTTTAAATTGTATGTTATCTGAGGCGTATGCTGTTCAATAATCATCACTGAGAAAGGAGATATCTGTTTTAAGCGTCTTTAAGCGTGTTAGGTTGTAACATGGCACAGAGCTCTTCACCAGTGTATGCAGTTTTACTGCTAATATAATGGAAACTGAAAGAACTATGATAATTTACTTGTTTGAATAATATTGTTAGAAAGATTGTTTGCATACTACCTTTAAAAGGAAATTAAACCCAAAATTAATAGAAGCATATCATATTATATCATGTGTCTTTGGACATCAAAAATGCCATTGATATTTAAGTGTTTTTCATGGGGAAAAAAGTAAAAAAAAAAAAAAAAAAAAAAAAATCACACTGGGAGGTGCCACTATACTGTGAAACCTGACATGTGACTTGTGTTGAAGAAGCTGTCAACATGGAAGTCCTGTGCATTTAAATGCACTGAGCTATATACCATAGGTTCACGTATTTGAGCAGACGACTATCTGATGTATGTAAATGTAATGTAGTATGCCTATGTAGATGTACCTAGTTTTATTTTATTCAGAAGTTCAGTAAGTATAAAAAGTAAGTAAAGTAAGTTTAAAATCTGTATACTGCCATTTTTGCTGTTATTTTGCCTTAATGGAAGTGACTCATCCACGTTCTATTCTCGGGATTTCGAGCTATCGAACACATTTTAGCAGAGTGCATCTTCGAAAATGTAAATAAAAACCACTTGATGATGAAAATTTACATATTTTCAGTCTAACAGAGTGGTTGGAAGGCTTTCTTTTCATTTTCTTTTAAGTATATACTTTCAAAACATTCCAGATTTGCATTAATATGGGACAGTATGTTTTTCAAAACTGGTTTTACACTGTTAATGCCCAGCTTTGTGAACATGCTTTGCGGTATTAAGTGAAAATTGGACAGGCCACAGGCAGTGAAGTGTTATCATTCTCTATGAGTTATTCATCCCATGTCCCAGCCCTCCCCACCTTCTCCTTGCATCCAGTGAGTAAGATCTCAAGCATATGCATGGTGCTTTGTTCATGGAATGGGCCTGTTTTTCCCCCCTGAGCTAGTGCCGCACTTGTACAGTGTCTGGCCACTAGGGGGCATTGGAAGGGGGGGGGAAAAAAAAAAAAAAAAAAAAAAAGCTTGCTCAGCCACCCTGATGTCATTGCAGCACTTCCTCCTCTTCCACCCAAGAATGTGCCGACTTCCCCCCCTCCAATCAACATCGCAAGCCCAGATTCCTCCGGTAAGGCCGGTGCTTCTTCCTCAACTGTATGTTTCTCCATTCCATTCATATGTCTTGTATCTCATAATAATAATAGTAAAAAATTTGTATGTTTATTTCTTCAGAATGTGGCATTTCACAATATCTAAGCACTCTGTTTTATATACAGTATTTTTAAACCTTTGTTTCCTCCAGTTACGGTGTCTTCGTATGTAACTGCTGCAGATGTGAAAGCAGAGGACAATTCACCAAATACACCAAAACCCTCTATAGCAGATCTGGACAACATTTTCGGCCCAGCAGACTCTCCTAATCCTTGCGACAATGCTGCAGACAAGTGGGTCTGCTTCAACGATGAGTCACCTCAAAGACCACTACTACCAGACGAGCCAGCTCCTCCTTTACCAAAATCTCCACCTCCTCCTGAAGAACCTGTCCCTCCTCTTCCTCCTCCCGAACCACCAAGAAACACCACACCATCTCCCCCAGCCCCCATTTTGTCACCCAAGGATCCTTCTCCTCCCATAGTACCCCTTCCTCCAGATGAGGTAGCCCCACCTCCTCCAAATGAACCTCTCCAGCCTAATGCTGAATCACCTCAGCCTAGTCCTGATACAGAGGTGAGGTCTGGCTCAGCCAAGACTCCACCTGGAGCTCTGGAGATAAATGCACGTAAAATCCCCCCACCCCTGGCCCTTAATCAGGAAGATAAGAACAACTCTAAGGAGAACAATCCTAAAGAGGACCCAAATGAAAGCAGTGCTACATCCAAAGAGATTGATCAGGGCCCTAGATCAACACCACCGCCTCCTCCGCCCCCCACATACAGGGCAGTGGTGTCATCTCCTGGCCCTACACCTGCAGTGACAAGTGGAGGAAGTGGCAGCGGTGAGTCATGGCTGTGCATCATCACAAACGAATGCTTAGCACTTAGTGTGTACGTACACTTTGTTTGAAACTCTCAGAAGTTGTTATTAGTCATTGGCACATTGAATAAAGTATGACTCAGTCTCGGAAAAACATGAGTTGTGGATATATTAGACCACCAAAAGAGCTTTTAATATCTAAGCACCAATACCAAGTTATTCAAACAAATAATGAAATTTCTTCTCTACAGTGAGTGTTGAGTCAGATGTCCATGCTGTTTAATATGGCTACCGTCATAAAACTTTGTGTTCAAATTATTGTCACACTATTAATAAAAAGGATTTTTCTGAATATTTTTTCCCATAAAAAAAATTAAATGAGATCCTTAAAATAGTGACATGCAATAATAACTGCTTTTATGTTTTCCAAAAATGACCAAGCAATGAATAGAGCATGATGGGGTTCATTATTGTAAGAATATAATCAACAGTTGGTTAGTGTGAGGGTCGGCACAGTGGCGCAATGGCGTGAAAAGGTCCTGGGTTCGGCAAGAGTGTTTCTATGTGGAGTTTGCATGTTCTCCCCGTGCTTGTGTGGGGCTCCTCCGGGTATTCCGGTTTCCTCCTACAGTCCAAAGGCATGTATTAGGCTAATTGACTGTCTAAATTGCCCCTAGGTGTGAATGTGTGAGCAGTTGTGTTTGTAGTGAGCTAGTGAGTCAGGGTCTGTGTCCTGCAATGGACTGGCAAGCTGTTCAGGGTGTACCCCACCTTAGCCCAGAATCAGCTGAGATAGGCTGAATGAGTAAGGTGTTAGTGTGATGTCATTTCTTATTAGCTCAAGACTGACACATCACACCTTTCATCCATTTGTAGTTACATTTAATGTTGTGGAGCAATTGCAAAGGGTTTTTGTTAGTTCCAAATTAATCACCAAGACTTTACACCAATCAGCCATAACATTAACACCACCTGACTGGTGTGTATCTAGGCAGCTACATACACGGCAAGCTGCAGTGCCCTGTGTGTTCTGACTCCTTTCTATCGTAGCCAGCATTAACAGTTTCAGCAATTGGTGCTGCAGTAGCTCTTCTGTGGGATCAGACCAGACGTACTAGCTTTGGCTCCCATCACGCATCAGTCAGCCTTGGACACCCATAACACTCTTATCAGTTCACTGATTGTCCTTCCTTGAACCTCTTTTGGTACTTACCACTGCATACCAGCAAAACCCCACAAGATCTGCTGTTTTGGAGGTGAATAGATCTAGTTGTTTATGTTTGCTCATTTTTCCTGCTTCCTACACATCAACTTTGAGAACTTTCTGCCTAATACATCCGACTCCTTGGCAGGTGCCACTGTAATGAAATAATCATTGTTATTCACTTCACCTCTCAGTGTTGTTAATGTAGTGGCTGATTGCTGTAGCTCTTAGAGTATAAGCAGACATTGCCTTGAGGTTTTTCTCTTGAGGCTAATATGAGAAAAATGGAGCATATAACCAAAGAATCCTCAAAGCACAAATTCCTTCAAGCCTAGAATTTCCTGTGTCAGAAAAACCTGAAAGAAGAGCTTTAGTATTGATTATTCTACAGCTCTGACAGTGTCTCCAAAAATGTTAAATAAATGACACCGCAAAAAGGTTCACCATGGAAACTCTACATTTGTCTTTGTTAAGTTACAAAGTTATGGTTTTATTTCATTTAATAATGTTTTAGATTGTGCCCAGCAAGTTAAAATGAAATGTAGAAATTATAATATATTTGAAAGAGCACTTTTGTAAACCCTGTGATTTGCCATGCAATCCAGAGGTCTGGCCAGTAGCCTTCAGAAATTCAGCAGTTATTGCACTGTACACTCTAGATAACATTCTTCTTCTTTTGGCTGTTCCCTTTAGGAATGAACCATCCTATAAAGATTGAATCCGGATTTTTGATTTGGCACAAGTTTTGTGTCGGTTGCCAGTTCTGACGCAACCCACCCCATTTACCCAGGCGTGGTACAGGCATTAATGTCCAATGGCTATGATTTTAAATATGAAAATAGGAATCCTAGACATTATGAGACTGGTACTGACCCAGCACATCAGTCAAAAGCCATGGAGGCATTACAAAAGACAACCGGGACTAAAATAATAGGTTTTAACAATTTCTTACCAAACCACCATTATACACTCATGAGCGGCAATCACATTGCATGCTATTTCACACTAAAGATGATGTTATATGTGCGTACAGCATTTCATACATAAATTATAACAATTTGCAAATGACTTGATGTCCCTGCTCTCTTAGCTGAATGTTGTTTTAACGAAATGTCCTTGATATTCAGGCTCCTCGTCCCCTGTACGCCCTGCTACGCCACTGGCTGCCAGCAGTCCCCCTCCTCCACCTCCCCCTCCACGGCCATCCTCCCGTCCCAAACTGGCTCCTGGGAAAGGCAGCATAGGGGATGCGGTATGTGATGGAACACAACACCGTTAGCAGTGGCAGGAGTTTATCCTTACATGAAATGCAAAAAGCCATCCAGTGTGTTTTAATGCCAGTTTATTCTTCTGAGACTGTATCGTGAAGTGTTTTTACTTTTCACTAGTTGCATGTAGTTTGGTTGCATAGTATAGAAACATCTGATAACTACCTGTCGGGAACTTGCCAAACTGATAGTTTTAGTTCATAAAATAGTTTGTTGATGTTTCTCCATGTACGGCTGCAGTGCATAAATATTCTCTTCATAAATATCCCCAAGATTCCCAACTCTAATACTTCTTTAAATAATTTCCCTCTATGTCTCCCCAAGATTCCCAACTTTTTCCTTAAATATTTTTCCCATAGCTGTCACAAAAATTTGCAACTCTGCTACTTCCATAAATATTATTTCCCACACTGCAGAAATGGCATCTTATCAAATTCAAATATCCTGAATATAATCTATGGAATATAATGTATATAAAATTAAAAGACATCACATCCCAGATTGTTAAAAATATTTCTAGATTTCTTAACAAGTGAAAATATCCATCTATACAGCAGGACTAGTATTAAGTGATTCTCTCCTCGGGTTCAGTGGCTGTTGTATCTTAGGAAGTCGTTTTTTTTGCAGTCCAACTCTATTCTTTTAATAAATAATGCTCCTCTAGATGTCCCGAAAATTCAGACATTCTGAACTTCTAAAGTCAGACATCATACCTTGTAGTTACTGATAAAACTAATCCAACTCAAATAGTACTTTAGTGATGGGAACTGGTATAATATTGTACAGATCTGCAGACTTTGTTTTCCTCAATAAAAGACTTAATATTGGTAGCACCAGCACTAATAGACTATGTAATATTCTGAACCTCCTCTCCTTTTTCTTTTCAGAATCGGCCCTTCAGCCCTCCAGTCCACTCATCAAGTCCTCCGCCTTTGGCACCACTGGCGCGAGCAGAAAGCACCTCCTCCATCTCCTCTACCAACTCCCTCAGTGCTGCCTCTACACCGACTGTTGGTAAAGAGCTCTCCGTGTCTGTGTCAGGTGTGACTCCATTCTTCCTGCTCTGTGTGCATGTGTTTGCAAATCTAATTGGTTTGCAAAGTCCAATATGGCTGCCTAGCTGGCTACGTTCTAGACCAATTTTTTTTCTTTTTTTTTTCTCTATGGGTATTTTTGATCTAAGGGTGGTATGCTGCAGTTCAGTCAGTAGGTCACTACAGTTTAGTGTCAACTGTACACTTTTTATAAAATAATAAATTATGGAATATTTCTGACCCCACTTTAACAAATATAAGGTTTGTTTGATGACGAAATTCATTCATAAAATTTAGCTCTTTTATGAAATTTAGATTCATTAAATGGAGCTTGATGGTGTTAAACTGAAATTGCTCTGGAAGCAAATTCAAAGCCACCACACAGTACTAACACAGCAGTAAGGAATAATATGTTGTATTTGAATTTGGAATTTGTTGTGAATTTTACCACAATGTCTTAGATTAGTGTGATGCCATTAGGTTGCTGTGTTCAGCTTGGAAACAAACATGAGTTTGAGTTGTGATACGTAATTCCAGTGTTTGCTTTTTCTATGCCACCCATTTAAGTTGTTTAGGTTTTTCCTTCATTCTGTTCATCTGTCATCTTCAGTTTGTGCTGTGTGTCTGTGTAGTGTGACCTTGTCTTGTGTTTAATAACTATTTTTATTTCATTATTATATTTGTTATTTTAATTTGAATCGCTTTTACCCTTTGTTTATGTTTTGATGTCTGTCTCGTCTTGTGTTTCGGGCTGACGTTTTGTCTGATGTCGGAAGATGACGTTTTTATAGACAAACTGCCCAGCTTTGACAGGCGAGCTGACCTCCTAGCAGGTACGATATGGGCTTTGCCCGATTGGCTGGATGATTCGGTTAATACATATTAAGGCCATGGCTTTCAAATGCCTGGGTTTCCCACAATGCATTTGAACCGGCTGGCATATGTCATCCTTAAGACTTATATCATTTATATATAAGATTTTTGCCTGTTGAATAAACCAGCAAAAAGATCAGCCATACTTGTATAGGTGGTTATCTAGTTTATCTTTGTCCTCCTCTCTTATTTTTCTTAGAAAAGAAAAACATCCCCTACACATCCACACCACAGATAATAAATGTCAACAATTCAAGGCAGATGCAGCTTGGACTTTTCACATCAGTTTTCCCCCATCCTCTCATAATCCACTCCATTTGCTTGAAAAGACATGCATTCATAGTTCATCAAGTACACACTTCGGTCACAGCATTGCCAACACTGACACAATAAGCTTAGCTGTGTATCATTCAGTGTCTCCAAAGAGCATCTGTCTCCCAGGACACCCTTCAGAACTTGATGGAGACCATCCTCCAACCAGACACCAGACACACTCAAGCACACACAAGGGCTCTGTGGGTTTAATGTCTGGTCTGGAAAATATCCCAGAGAGCAGCAGTGCTAATCAGTATGCTCCTCTCATCTCATCTGAGAGTAGACTTCACTTTATATGTCAAGTCTGGATCTAACTACTGATTTCTAAACATTTCAGTTATGCCTGTGGGTAATAAAAAAAAAAAAAAATCTTAAATCTTAAATCCTCTTTAATGCCTCTTGTACTATAAGATATATACAAGATCACTACTAATACATTTCAGAATGAAAATGAGGAGCATTCACGTTGCTTCAGTGGCATGATCCTCACACTTATTTAATGGTAAATTGTTTACGTATAATTTTAAGTTAAAGCATGTACTTTTTTCTCCAGAATAAGCAAAAATGTTTGATATCTATCAGTCTTACTCTGCGCTGTCACTTGTTAGTGCCCCCTGTTGTCCAGTATTTACACCACAGAGTGGCGGTTTCTCTTTTATACAGATCAGTCAGAGAACCAAGAACAAAACAAAAAAAACAAGAAAAAAAAAGGTTTTAAATGTTACTGACCACAAGCATAGCTAAGATTGTGTACAGAAATTATGAAAAGGGTGAAAATCTTATAATTGGAAAGCACCTGTACGTTCATTTTAATCATTTTAAATGAATGCTAGTTTTCGTAAATATTCAAGACCGTGATGGATCTTTTGAAAGTTCTCATGCGGTATCTAATTATACTCATTTTCTCCTACTAATTTCCCAAACCGCTTACTCCTATTAGGGTTCTGGGGAGGCTGGAACCTAGTCGGCGGAATCACCGGACCAAGGCAGGGGACACCTCGAACAGTTTGCCAGACCTTCACAGGGCCAATACACACACAACCATTCACAACAAGTTAGCCTAATGTGCATGTCTTTGAACCAGTGCAAGCACAGGGAGAACATGTGAACTCCACACAGAAACGCCATAGCCCTGGGACTCGAACCCAGGACCTTCTTGCTGTGAGGCAGACGTGCTAACCACCATGCCACCGTGCTGCTCGTATTTAATTATGAATATCCAGATTAGAGATGTCCCAGTGTCCCAGGCAGAGGTTACAGCAGTGCTCCTGACTAATCGTACATATTACACCTATTTTATTGATAACTGGAAACTAGATGCACACAGACACCATCGCATGGACAGGGAGCTTTATAAATATTAGTCATTTACAGTATGGTTAATATTTACAGTAGCAGTTTTCATACCACGCTCAAATTGTTCAGCTGAAATGAAGTTGGCATGACGTTGGCATGTATGGAATAATAACATAGCTCATATGTCATGCCCCATATCTCACATGAAGTTATGGATATTTTACAAATGACAGCCTTCCCAAACTGGAGCCCCCTGAACTAAGCCCCTGGCCCATTTTCTGTGATGTTACTCATGCTAGTGTCCTTCTTTCCCCCTTTCCCATCCATCCTCCCCTTCTCATCCTTCTGCCTTCCCTCCTCCCCTCACACAGAGACTGACCAGCCCTCCCTCGTATGGTTTGACAGAGGCAAGTTTTATTTAACCTTTGAAGGTAAGTCAGGCTTTTTCACCCAAGGACGTAGCGCGTACTCGCACCCGAGTCTGATCGCTCCATCCTCATTCTCATCCACTTCTCCCTCCATCAGTCACTTCTCCACCCACAGCAGCTTCTTCATTTTGGTCAGCCAGTGCCTCATCCTCCTCATCCTCCTCCTCCTCCCTTCTCTCCCACTCTTCTCTGCATCACACCACTCATCTGCACATGTAACACAGCAGCCTGACCTTTCACTGGGAATCATTCTTATTGTTTTTCTATGTCCAGGACTAACCCGTAATTACTAATTAGATGCTATTTGGCTTTACTCTTGATTTTGGGGCTAGACAGTTCTGATAATAACTGCATGTATTATCCTGGGCACCTTTGTTCATGGTTAAGTTTAGTGACTTTACTGCATTCATGTCACTAATTGTGGGAATGTGCCAAATTTCTGGTATGCGATAAAAAAATTATCATGTCAGTGTATAGAAACCATGCCTACATTTATATTTATATATAAACTGAAATTTGACAGTGGTATATGTAGTAACTCACTGAATATTTGCTAATTAAAGGTGCTAATACGACTAATAAAGGACACACAATATGTGTGAGTGTAATGTTGGCCTAAAGAAGACATTTTCAAACTTTTTTTGACTTAGCAAGTAATATATGCTATATTATCAATATACTATTTATCTATTTATTTATTTATTAGAATAGTGGAGGTCGGGCTCCTGAGTGGCGCATCGACAAGGTGCGCGACTATCAACCCGGAGATCGCAAGTTCGAATCCGGATTGATGCCA